>CACSLK010007274.1:794807-808790 GCA_902706635.1 Striga hermonthica
TTATGTTATTTCCCAGAACTTATGACTTGCTTGTTTTGGAAATTTGTGGAACCCGGCTTGTTGGGTATTATGGATTGATTATATATATTCATGTTGGGAATTATGTCTCGTGGTATGATTCGGTTAATGAAAACCGTTTGTGAAAACCGGGTAATGAAACCCCGTGAGCCCAGATAAGACTTGGGTTATGAAAAATATTGTTTAACACCCATTGAGTTTTCGAAAATGATTTTGAAAATTTTACACTGTTTTTGGAAAGTCCGGAATTTCTTTAAAATCAAAGTGGGGTGTTACAGGTACCGTCCGACCCACTACAATGAATAGAAGAATTAAAATATATGATCAATTTAAAAAAAAATAAGTGTAATGAAAGTATATTAACTAAAATTCAGTAAACGACTTACATAATTGATGTTGGCGTGCGCAGGGACCGTGTTGGCATCCGACTGAGTATCAGGCAGGAGTTTAGGATGTAAAACCCGAGCATACCATCCCTCATAGTCCTGATGGGCCTGCCCTCGATCATCTATGGGGGTCTTCGTAAAATCAGACAAGTGCAGAGAATAAGGGACCAAGAACTGCTGCCACATATCCTCGGCAGCAATATTAGCATTCTCGACCTTGTACGACCTAGACTCCCAAGCACGTACCACATCTGTCGGACGGTAAATGCCAGGAGGGACAATCTGGACGTAGCCCAACTGACGCAAACACCGCAGAGGCATGTACGGCTCCACAATATCCCGGTACCTAAGGTATCCGAAATAAAAATTCCTAGACTCTACCTCATGTGGCTTGCGGTCGTATGGCAGCCAGTTCACCTGTTCACAATTGCGTAGAAACATTTATTGTAACAATTGGATTAGAGTAAATTATAATTTTAGTCCTGTATGTTTCACTACTTTAACTTATTCGTCCTCTTCAAATTGTGTTTTTTATTTTCGTCCCGTATGTTTGAAAAAAAGTTACACATTTGTCCTTTTCATACATAAGGGACGAAATTGGAACACTTTTTGGCAAAACATAAAGGACCTTTTTTCTGCAAAAAAGACTTTTCTGTAACCTTTTTTCAAACATACGGGACGAAAATCAAAAACACATTTCGAAGAGGACGAAAAAGTTAAAATAGTGAAACATACAGGACTAAAATTATAATTTACTCATTCGATTATTCCAACTAAACTTTCAACTAAATGTAAATAAAATAACTTACGTAATTGGGCGGCGGTGCACCTGTCAAGCTTCCTACAAAAATCGTCGAGGCGTGCGTCTGAATTATCCGGGACAAGGGTGCTCCACCCGGCTGATCGGGCTTCACAATCATGCTCCATGGTCATACGCGCATGGTCGGGTCGGAAGGTGAGGAAATACTCATATATCCAAAACTGCAGGAGAGTCAAGCAGGCCGAATGTCCCGAACAATCCCCCCTGCTGGCAAAACCCAATTGTCTGTGTAGGTACGCCAGTGCAGCGGAGCCCCATGAGTAAGTCCGAACTCTCCGCACGTCATCCACCAGCTCGTTCAGGATTTTAGGGGCGACCCTGTTACCACTCTTGTCTGTAAACAAGGTAGTACCGAGCATAACGTACATCCAGCCAACTGCCACATCCTGATCTGACTGATTTGCGCCGTTCGTCCACAATGCCTCAGAAAAAGGCGGTTTGGCTCACCGAACCGTGAGCCTAGAATGTGGCCCTCAGAACAGACTGGTCCACCCCTAGGAGCTCCATGTAGTGCGCCTAGCATGTGAGGTTGTCTGGGTCCGCGGTGACTACCGCTCCTTCCACAAGAATCTCTAATATGGCCCTCACGTCGTGCAGCAATTTCACCAAAAGGCAGGTGAAACGAGTTCGTATCTGGCTGCCAGCGCTCCACAAATGCACGGAGAAGTGGAGTGTCAACGTGAGTATGCATATTGAAGGCCAAATGTGATATCCCGGTCTCATGGATAAGGTCGCACGGAGCCAAACGCATCTGTTGTAACCACTCCTTGAAAAGGTTGTGCGCTGCCAGCCTATTTTGGCATTTCAACATGCCTCTTCAGTATCCATCCCACATTTTCGAGGCTACGTGCCCTAGAAAGCTAGGGATAACACTCCCGTCAACGGGGCCACCGGACACTAAGGCTTTAACGATCCATTCTCCGCCCTTAGTGCGTTTGCTACTCGCACCTGTATTATAATAAAACAATCATTATATATACGACATATTGTGATTGACTGTATCAATGATGTGCTATTATCATGGTGTCAATGTTTAATTTTATTTTTTAGAAGTCCATAATAGATACGACTGACAATGTTTTATTTTATTTTTTATACTTAAAATTTAAATATATATTTAAGTTACAAAATAGAAAGAGTATAAACAAGCATATTTTCATTTTTAATCACATTTTAAGTTTTTTATTTTTCATTTAATAAATAAAAACTAAAAATATTGTACATTAATGTGCTTATCTCTTTTCTAGTAATTGAAATGAATAATGCTATTTGACCAACTTGGGGGACAACTTGGATTACAACCCAAGTGTAAATGTATTATCAATAAATTATTAAATAATACATTTACAATGATATTGTAACCCAAGTTGTAACTCAAGTTGACTTTATAGCATTACTCAATTGAAATAGACATAAGTCAATAGATAGTCCAATTTAGAAAATAATTATTTTTTTATCACTTCAATATTGACTATAAGGCCCAATATTAACCAAATAATTTTAGCAAGTGAATATATCTCACATTTCAAACACAAGTACAAAAAACTGTGCTATTTATATCCATTCACATTCAACTAATTTTAAATTCAAAATCTTGAACGTTGAACCAGTTTAACCGGTTCCGGTTCACCGGTTCAACATATTTTTGACTGGTTCGAACGATTATGGACCGGTTCAATCGCTCAGCGGTTTGAGGTTCAAGCCGGACCGGAATGACGGTCGGTTCCCGGTCCAACCGGTTGAAACAGACGGTCCGGTCCGCTCATGTTTTCAAAACAATGATAAATACATAAATCATTTACCTGAGGATGAGCTAGCGCCCGTGTAACGGCCCCCAGCCTGACGTGGAGGATCAGCTCACCTGAGTTGTTTACCTTGGCTGTGGTTATGTCCGTGACTGTGACTGTGGCTGTGGGCCAGGAGATACAAGTTCCTGTTCAGCTGCTACATCTGCTCATCATCCATCATCATCATCATCATCATCATCATCATCATCATCCAGCGGACTACTCATGACTGCCGACTCATAAGTGGAGCTCTGAGGCCGAACAATACGAAGCGTCCCCATACGTCCAGAACTGCCATGCACTAGTGAGACGGACTACTGACCGCTCTCTATCGGAGGAACGAATGTTTGGCACTGCCAACTTGGGCAGCCTCGGCAGCCTGTCTCTGGAAAACCTCCTTGCACCTCTGCTCCATCTCCCGCCGAATAGAAACATTCACACCACGACAAACTGTGTGTCGGGCTTCAGAACCCTCAATCTCGACCTAAATCCAAAAAAATTAAACTTATAATTAGTTATTATAAAAATTAAGTTGTACTAGCTATTAAGATTTTAGTGATATATATTAAAATTGTAACGCCCCGTTTTAATTTAAAGAGTTTACCGAATCTATTTATAAAAATCAGAGTAATTTTTTTCACAAAATATCAAATTAAAAACATTAAACTTTAACAGGCACTACTTAACTACTAACAACAAATAGTTAAAGGGGATAAACACAAGGAATCTACACATGCATAACTAACATTATAATAAACAAACCGATTTATTATAAGTTTCAAAACCCAACCCAGAGGTTCGACAAGATCTAATGATCCAATCATTATGAACAAAATAGTTTAAGCGGGAGCATCAATATCCAAAAATAACAATCCAACATAGGTAAATAAAGCGGAAGCAAAGACATGACAATCTAATGACCACCACTTGCTTGTCTCTCGCTGCTGCCGCCCACATTGCTCAACCAAAAGATAGGAAGAGGAAACAAGGGGACAAAACAAACAATGGGGGTGAGCAAAACCACTAAGCTCACCAATATCGCATAAGTCTATCTCGCATAAAGATCCAAATCCATAAATAGAGTATGCATAGAATCCAGGTCTAACTCCCTATATGGCCCTATCGCAAACCTCCTATGTACATACAACAACCTTCCAATCAGATATCGACAAGGAAGTAACCGGAAACATTCCCACCCCGGCTCGACACGGGCTAAGGGATCCTTTCCAGGAGACAGTCGAGATGTTATTCCCCAACACACGGGCTAGGGCGTCCTCCTCCCAGATACGACGAGCAGGTGACATCGCACTGCTTATGCATTCATCAAAGGCACTGAAGGCGAGACGCCCCTGGCGGTGTAACACACTAGACTAGGGTTCTCAGGCATACTAAAGTTATCGAGACGAACATTTATACAAAATAACGAAATGTGATAATTATAGATACACATACTGTACCCACCTTGATGACGAGGTAGACAAAATACTCAAATAACAGAAACGTAGGTCGAGGGTTCGACTCCTCAAGAACCTAACATTAAGCGAGATAACTCCTATCAAAATTACCTCACTACTCCAAGTAGATATGACACACAAAGCAGACAATTAAGGAAGATAAGGGAAAATGAGACAGATAAGAACAACAAGAATGAACAACTCTATATACTGAACTGGAGGACTTTAACAACAATTTCAAAGGCTTGAAAAATCACCAATCTCATGCGAATAAACACAGAACAATTATTCTCAACCATCACGAATTAAACTCAAATTGTCCTGTCAGATTAATCACCATTAAGTCCTCCAATAATCAATATTAAAACAAGGCATGAATGTCACATATAAATGTTTTTCTTTTACCTCTACTATTAAGCATGCCTCATACAAATTTCCGACTATAACAAATCATTCAAGAACTCACATCTTTCGATACTTAAGAACAAACAACAAAGACTCAAAAATTTGATCTAAAACTCAAATCAAAACTTGTTTCAAGATCTCATAGGGCTTAACCAACATTTTGCTGTTACAGAATTTTGAAAAAAAAAACTGATTGCGCGACTTTCGAAATCCGAACGTATCTTTTTACACAAAAGTTATTTTTGAGTGATTCAAATACGATTTGAAACCTAAGAGACAGATCTAAAAATCATCAGAAGACATCAACCTTCCTATATATTGGAAAATATGTCAAAAACAACAAAACATAAGGAACCACTATTTCTATTTGAAACTTTGAAAACAGACTACGCATTGATCATATTTTCGACGTAACTATCAAAATAAAAATGATAATCTCTCAATTGTTTTTTCTCTCGAAAGATAACTCAGACAACGTTTATGACAAATTAAGGGAAAATAACAAGATTCCGTCACTCAAAAATAGTGACAAACACAGACGATCTGCTACAACAATGAAATCAAAAACTGAACGCGCAACAATTTTGTAAAAATCATAATTTGTTTGTTTTAAATTAAAATTGCAAAATTCTAAAGCCCAGATATAGAAAACTGAACATACTATATTTCATAAGAAGAAAGAAACTTCAAATAACTGGTCTCTGATGGCTTAAACTGAGGTACAACAGAAACAGTAAATACGCGATTTCACATAAAATAACAATGAACACATATAACGAATGTTCTAAACTCGACTACGATTAATATGACTTCTTGACAGCAAATAAACGAGCACAATATGGTTTATCACAACAACTACATGATACTCAATTTAACGGAGTCACGAACATAACCCAATAAACAAAACGACATATAAAAGCCGATGGGCAATTCGAAAGAAAACCGACTTCAAACACGAATTCGATAGCACGTAGGACATATATATCTATCATGCGATATATGAGAATGACCGCAATAACAAGAGGATTCGAATAAGTTACCCGACTTTAGGAAATTACGAGTTATCGAACGGGAAACGAGCCGGACAGCGGGTCGGACGAACGGACTACAGACAAACGGGTCGAATGATTGAGCAATCGGGGCTCAAAATGGCTTCCGCTAATCTCACACGGGACTTGAAAGGGGTTGTCGCTGTTGTTTGGCCCTAGATGAAGGCTGACGGGGCTAGCGAGACCTCCGGCGAGGTGCTGCTTTGAAACGAACAGGCCGACTCATCCGTCGTTGCTCTTCTCGCACGGGGCTAATCTCAGTGGCTGCTCACGGCAACGGGTTGCTTTGCGCAGAAGACACGTCCCGTTGCTAGTCGAGTCCTCCGGAAATGGACAGAGCACGCTGGAACGAGTCGCCGGACAGGAACAAAAAGGTGGCCGACGGTGTGAGTTGAGGACGAAGGCAGCTGCTCATGCGGATGTCGTCCTCGGCCATGGTGCGGCGGCTGGGTGCGCGTTCTCTGCTGTTCATGGGTCGACGGCGATGGAGGGTTGCTGCAATATCGATCCCGCGTACGCTACCGACGGCGGGACTGCTGCGAGCTTGCGGTGATGATAGAGACGAGCGACGGGAATTCTTCACTTATGTGCAAGCAAGAGATTTTCTCTTTCACGAACATTAGAGATGCGAGATTCAAGGTAAGGAAGAGCTGTGTGGTCGGTTTACGAGAGAAATGAGGGAGGGATTACGAGAGATTGATTCTGATGGTGTGAAGTGTGGAAGAAAAAGAAGGGGTTGAAACGTTACAAAATCTATAGCAACGGCTTGGATTTGAAGACCAAAATTTATTGCCATAAATAAGAATTAATGATGGCTTAATATTTTAATAAATAATTTCAAATAATGGCCATCAAGTAAAAAAAAAAAAATAGATAGGGAGAGAAATCGGTTAAGGGACTGTCGGGTAAGATTCACAGGCGGTGCGGGGCGCGGTTTTCGATTTTAAATCCCGACTAGGGTCGTTCGCTCGGAAATGAATCAAAACGGAATAAAAGTTCGGTTTACGCGACAATAGTTATATTACGGCGATTAATATATATTTATAATACACACAATATTTATTTAATAATAATCATTTAAAAAGAATTAGACAATTATTATCACTCAATCGAATAAAAAAATTAATCGATCACGAAATAGATAATCTCGAACAAAATAAAATAAATAATAATAATCTCAAAATAATTCTGAACAAATGGGGCGCTACAATCTTCCCTCCTTAAAAGGAATTCCGACCTCGAAATTCGAAGACAAAAGAAACTAACGAACTAACAGAATACACAGACCTCCAAAACAATAAGTTAGGGAATTTCCCCCAAATATCGACATCAATTCCTCAAGTCGTCTCGGACTTGTCATATCGGCGCCACAGTACCTTCCCAAAGCTCACTGCCCGGTTCCTCAGCCGATAAACACCCTGTAAAAAAATGGCCACCGGTACCTTCTCATAGGTAAGGTTTCGCTCAACCTGCAGTTCGCGAAGTCCACCACGTAGGCCGGGTCATGTACATCTCTAGGCAACATCGAGACATAAACACAACATGCACCCCTGACAAATCTGGTGGTAATGCTAGCCAATAATCCAAGTCAACGACTTGAGTAAGGATCTCAAAGGACTAACTGCATACGACAGCGGATCCTCATTACCCCAAACTGAGGTATATCACACCTCTAGTTATACGAAAAGGGAAACTCGAATGGTACCATCCAGATACCCGTTCGATACACAAAACACAAAACAGCTCACCCAAGGTGAAAAATTGCAAAACGCATCACACAACATGCACACACGACCTCAACAGGTCTCATAGTGCCTCGACCGCGATATCATCGGTCAAATAATCGTGGTCGATACGTGGATTTGAGTTTCAGCATGGTGCCCGGGTCACGCCAAAAACTTACTCACAATCTCGACACACTCGTGACTTCTTGCCGAAGCAATTGTCACGGTAAATGTGCAACCATGCACAAAATATAGCCTCGCTATACTCATACTCTCATCACAAGATTTTACGACACAAACGTAGCCCCTCATGACTCTGTTTGCTGGCAACAATAGTCCCTATCTCGCCATCTCGAAGAATCCTCGCATAGGCATAGGAACTTATCGACCGTGCTTCCTTATCAACACACTATCGATCATGGATGCAAACACAACTCGGTGGAACTTGGAACTCTTGGTAGCGAAACAGTCCCAAAGGAAAATAAAATAGATGTTTGAATTTTTTAATTCACTGTCCTCCGAGTGGCGACACGCTCGCAGGTGCTGCATATGCGGAGCGCCAGGATACTCACGTGCACCTATTCGGAAACTAGATGCAAGGTCAAGGTTTGGCCGATCACGCTGGCCTGGGAGTTCCGTGTGTCTGGTGATGACAGCTGCAGCTTGCATGTGAGTCAACGATCGGCCGTGCACAAGCCTATCGTCTATCAACACGGCCGTACGGGCTTGACGACCACTACGTGGCTACACCCAGTCAAAGTCAGTTTTCGGTTCAAGGTTTCAATAAGAAAATTTAATCCATGTTTTTTTTTTCTCAACATGAAATTTTTTTCTGAATTGGGATTTCACATAGGCTAAAACAATAGCAAGAGGAGTTTTTCCACAAAATGTGTACGAATGGGGTTGGTTCCAAACAAGCCTTTTGGTTTTACACGATTCAAAAGTTTCAAGGTCTCAAGAATAACAGGGCATTAAACCGAGTTCCAACTCCACTTTATTTTTACAACAATGCACACTAACACGCAAAAGACCCAACTCTGAAGATAAGCAAAAATCCTCAAAGGGAAACGAATGCGGCTCTCCAGTCGAGAATGGTATTAGGGGGCTCCTTCGAGACACCAATTAGCTAGCTCACTTCGGCACTTCCGACTAACAGCATCAGCCGTCACGTCAGCTCTTCCTAAGGTAGCAAATCGTGCCAGCAGTCCTGAACGAGCTTCACTTATCTGTACTGCCCAGAGTTCATACCTCAAGGACTATGCGAGAGGCTTCTTTCATCAAAATGACCTCGATCACATCTTCGGGTATTTCCGCTACGCCTCAGCGGTCCTAGAGATACACTATGACGTCGTTGTAGAGTTACCACCAGGCATTGTGTCGTAGTTACCATTGTGTTACTTAACACGAACAGAATCACTATCTGACTGCAGACATTCTCATCAGGTTCCAGAGCTTGTTTTGATACGTCGACTCCTCGATCTTCTACTAATGGTACATCGGTTCTCGGATCGGTTTTTAATGGTTTGTAGTTGTCTTCAGATGATTGGACAAGTCTTCACCCCGTGATAGTAGTTGATCCTCCTTCCTCGTCCATCGGTTAGGTCTATGGTTGTCGATGCGCAACATTCTTTACCATAAAATAGATTGGCTCCTCCAGGCACATCCAGATGATTGGTGCACCTCGAAAATGGTCCAAATCATCCTCGACAACGATTAAGATAATTTGGTTCGGATGAATGGAATATCCAAACACAACTGAAAAGATAATATAAGACCAACAAAAAGCCAGAAATACTTGTCGTAATTGGTACCTCAAGTCTTAAACTTGATCTCGAAACTCAAGCGAACAAGAAACAAAGGCAAGGGTTTCCAAGTGTTTTACAAACGTGCAAGAAAGGAAAAGGTTCTTCCAGAAAACCAAACGAAACAAAAGAACGGGAGATTCTCAAAGATTACCATGAAACGAGTATTCCAAGAATAAGGGAAGCTCCAATGTTCTTACTTCAGGCTCCACTACCCTCCTTAAAAGATCCTTCATAATATTTTAAGGTACAACACCTTCTTCGCAATCACTAACGACTCCAATTCAGGGAAAACCATTTTCTGTGCGACATACGAGTCGATCACGACGTGATAAATGACCATCATTAGCCTACAGGTATCGATACCCTAGAGAGTTGCGACGACGTTCGTATTTTCGAGTACACGAACTCGGATTTATTGCAAACAACAACACCAACCTTGCAACAAATAAGGTCTAGCAGAAAATAGATTGCTTATCCTTATTTGTACACAACTCTCTAAACAAAGCTAGCTCCACACATAAAACACAAAACCTGCTCAACCTATTAAAAGACAAAATAACAGAAATAGAAAGTTAATAACCAACGCACGATCTCGATTTCCCGGTCAGTCATCTATTATATGCTATCACGGCAGTTCCAAGGAGAATATTACTCGGTGGTGATTCTCCTTCATTCGCACTTGAAATGAAACGGCATGGTCTCCTTGAGCTTTATAGAGTCGCTCTGTCAGCACCGCCAGTCATCTCTACTCATGTTCTTTGCTCACACAATAGAAGGTAGCCATTGCTTTTCTCGAGATTTTGCCATACTCGAGAGTTGCGCTTGTGATACTCCATCGATCAACAAAACTCTTCGGCATTGGTTGACAACTTGATCGAAGCTTTGTAATCACAATCATCGCAATCCAATGATTGGATTCCACCACTGCTACTTTAATCCACTTGTCAGCTGCCCAGACGTTCGAGTAATCCCGCATTCAGAATTTCTCGATTGTCTAATTTCAATAAGGCATCTTGACGTTGGTCACCAGAAAATCTATGGTGCATAAACGCAAATCTCATCTAAACGAGGTAGCTCGCACAAGATGCTAACTCGAAACTTTTAGAGAGAAAATTTCTAGAGTTATAACTAGTCCCAAATGCAACTAGAGTTCACCCAAATAAACACTAGAATGCGAAACATAACATAGCCCATATAAAATAAGCAAAACAAAAAACTCATACCTCGAGCTGGCGCGGCGAGACGAAAGCGAGTGGTCAATGGTCATTAAACGTACTAATACTAGAGATAGTCTACAGAAACGCAGACTAGCTCTGATACCATACTGTAACGCCCCGTTTTAATTTAAAGAGTTTGCCGAATTTATTTATAAAAATTAGAGTAAATTTTTTCGCAAAATATAAAATTAAAAACTTTAAACTTTAACGGGCGCTACTTAACTACTAACGACAAATAGTCAAAGGGGATAAACACAAAGAATCTACACATGCATAACTAACATTATAATAAACAAACCAATTTATTATAAGTTTTAAAACCCAACCCAGAGGTTCGACATGATCCAATGATCGAATCAATATGATCAAAATAGTTTAAGCGGAAGCATCAATATCCAAAGATAACAATCTAACATAGGTAAATAAAGCGGAAGCAAAGACGTGACAATCCAATGACCACCACTTGCTCGTCTCTCGCTGCCGCCGCCCACATTGCTCAACCTAAAGATAGGAAGAGGAAACAAGAGGACAAAACAAACAATGAGGGTGAGCAAAAACACTATGCTAACCAATATCGCATAAGTCTATCTCGCATAAAGATCTAAATCCATAAATAGAGTATGCATAGAATCCAGGTCTAACTCCCTATATGGTCCTATCGCAAACCTCCTATGTACATACAACAACCTTCCAATCAGATATCGACAAGGAAGTAACCGGAAACGTTCCCACCCCGGCTCGACACGGGCTAAGGGATCCTTTCCATGAGACAGTCGAGATGTATTTCCACAACACACGGGCTAGGGCGTCTTCCTCCTGGATACGACGGGCAGGTGACCGCGCACTGCTTATGCATTCATCAAAGGCACTAAAGGCGAAACGCCCCTAGCGGTGTAACACACTAGACTAGGGTTCTCAGGCATACTAAAGTTATTGAGACGAAAATTTATATGAAATAACGAAATGCGATAATTATAGATACACAAACTGTACCCACCTGGATGACGAGGTAGACAAAATACTCAAATAACAGAAACGTAGGTCGAGGGTTCGACTCCTCAAGAACCTAACATTAAGCTAGATAACTCCTATCAAAATTACCTCACTACTCCAAGTAGATATGACACACAAAGCAGACAGTTATGGAAGATAAGGAAAAATGAGACAGATAAGCACAACAAGAATGAACAACTCTATATACTGAACTGGAGGACTTTAACAACAATTTCAAAGGCTTGAAAAATCACCAATCTCATGCGAATAAACACAAAACAATTATTCTCAACCATCACGAATTAAACTCAAATTGTCCTGTCAGATTAATCACCATTAAGTCCTCCAATAATCAATATTAAGACAAGGCATGAATGTCACATATATAAGTTTTTCTTTTACCTCTACTATTAAGCATGCCTCATATAAATTTCCAACTATAACAAATCATGCTAGAACTCACATCTTTCTACACTTAAGCACAAGCAACAAAGACTCAACAATTTGATCTAAAACTCAAATCAAAACTTGTTTCAAGATCTCATAGGGCTTAACCAACATTTTGCTGCTGCAGAATTTTGAAAAAAAAAAAAAAAAAAAACTGATTGCGCGACTTTCGAAACCCGAACGTATCTTTTTACACAAAAGTTATTTTTGAGTGACTCAATAACCATTTAAACATAAGAGATAGATCTAAAAATCATCAGAAGACATCAACCTTCCCAGGTATTGGAAAATATGTCAAAAACAGCAAAACATAAGTAACCACTGTTTCCCTTTGAAACTTTGAAAACAGACTGCGCGTTAATCATATTTTCGACGTAACTATCAAAATAAAAATGATAATCACTCAATTGTTTTTCCACTTGGAAGATAACTCAGAGAACTACAACTTTTACGAAGACATTAAAGGAAAATAACAAGTTCCATCACTCAAAAATAGAGACAAACACAGACGATCTGCTGCAACAATGAAATAAAAAACTGAACGCGCAACAATTTTATAAAAATCATAACTTATTCGTTTTAAATCAGAATTGCAAAATTCCAAAGCCCAGATATAGAAAACTGAACATACTACATTTCATAAGAAGAAAGCAACTTCAAACAGAAACAGCAAATACGTGATTTCACATGAAATAACAATGAACACATATAACAAATGTTCTAAACTCGACTACGATTAATATGACTTCTTGACAGCAAATAAACGAGCACAATATGGTTTATCACAGCAAATACATGATACTCGATTTAACGGAGTCACGGACATAACCCAATAAACGAAACAACATATAAAAGCCAATGGACAATTCAAAAGAAAACCTACTTCAAACACGAATTCGATAGCACATAGGACATATATATCTATCATGTGATATATGAGAATGACCGCAATAACGAGAGGATTTTAACAAGTTACCCGAATTTGGGAAACTACGAGTTATCGAATGGGAAATGAGCCGGACAGCGGGTCGGACAAACGGACTATGGACAAACGTGTCGAATGATCGAGCAATCGGGGCTCGAAATGGCTTCCGCTAAGCTCACACGGAACTCGAAAGGGGTTTTCGCTGCTGTTCGGGCCCTAAATGAAGGCCGAAGGGGCTGGCGAGACCTCCGGCGAGGTGCTGCTATGAAACAAACAAGCCGACTCGTCCGCCGTTGCTCTTCTCTCACAGGGCTAATCTCAGCGGCCGCTCACGGCGACGGGTTGCTTTGCGCAGAAGACACGTCCCGTTGCTAGTTGAGTTCGCCGAAAATGGACAGAGCACGCTGCAACGGGTTACCGGATAGGAACAAAAAGGTGGCCGACGATGTGAGTTGAGGACGAAGGCAGCTGCTCGTGCTGGGATGTCGTCCTCGGCCATGGTGCGGCGGCTGGGTGTGCGTTCTCTGCTGTTCATGGGTCGCCGGCGATGGAGGGTTGCTGCGATCTCGATCCCGCGTACGCTGCCGGTGGTTAACGGTGGGACTGCTGCGAGCTTGCGGTGATGACAGAGACGAGCGACGGGAATTCTTCACTTATGTGCAAGCAAGAGATTTTCTCTTTCACAAACAAGAAAGATGCGAGATTCAAGGTAAAGAAGAGCTGCGTGGTCGGTTGACGAGAGAAATGAGGGAGGGATTACGAGAGATTGATTCTGATGGTGTGAAGCGTGGAAGAAAAAGAAGGGGTTGAAACATTACAAAATCTATAGCAACGGTTTGGATTTGAAGACCAAAATTTATTGCCATAAATAAGAATTACTGATGGCTTAATATTCTTATAAAATAATTTCAAATAAATGGCCATCAAGTAAAAAAAAAAAAAAAAAAAAAAAA
>CACSLK010007274.1:842690-862561 GCA_902706635.1 Striga hermonthica
ATAAACACATACACAAACATAACCAAAGTACCGAATAAGAGGGGGAAAATGAAAATGAAAGAGGGGAAATACAATTACATAAACACATAGACAAGCATACCGTCACTCGCCAGAATATTCTCCGAGAAAATGCAACACTCAATCGACCGTGACTTACTGGAACAATTGTCGACAAGAGCAGCACTCGATGGACCTGACCAATTGTCGAAAAAGGCACACAGACCACATTGTTACAAGAACGGTTGTTGGACCAATATTGACAATGAACTAAGCACAAAGCAACACCTAATACACCAACCACAAAGCAAATACAAACACCACATTGTTATTCAAACAACAAACATTACTTATCCTAAACAACAAAATCGAATAAACCAATTCAAGTTTAACCAATTCACAGGGATATTTTAATTGAACTCAAAATACAAATTTTAACTAAAAAACCCTAAATCAGACCTAACCCTTTTCGGATGAAAAACCCTAAATCAGACGAAAAATTCTAAATTTTGGGACAATGAGAGACAAAGAGTACCGTGAGGCCGACGAGGTTACAGAGGCCGAGAGTAATCGAGCTTTACAGAGAGAGACCACGAGAGAGAGAGTACTCGAGCGATAGAGAGAGCCGACGAGAGAGTACTCGAGAGATAGAGAGAGACGACGAGACGGGTTACATGAGAGAGAGAGAGAGAGTACTCGAGCTTTACAGAGAGAGAGAAGTCGGGCGGGGGTTCAAAAAAATGGGAAAATGAAGATGGTGAAAAAAAGGGGAAAAAATGGTGAATAAATGAAAATGAGAAAAAGATGAAAAAAATGGTGTTTAAGGGCAATTATGTCTTCTTACACGCACAAATGTCTATATTTCATTATTATTAAGAAGTTGGCTAGATTTCATTTCTTCTTTTGTTAAAGTGCTAGAAAGCCTCATTACCACTAATTTTTATATATAAGCATAGGTGTTGCGAGAAACGTTACTTATAGTTATGGCCGTGGGAGTAAAAGACAAAGATGTTGTTAGAGAGAGACGGAAAAAGGGGTTAAAAGAAGGGTCCACACGAGGGGATACAATCGAATTCCAAATCTATGGCATCCATCGCTTACTTAAACTATACTTTTCGTAATAATTATCTTTTGGCTTAATTAATTGGATAGATATTCAGTTTATTGATATAAAATATATATAGTGATTTAAACAATTTTTTTATCTAATGTATTATTATTATTAAATACTTAAAAAAAATAAAAATATAAAAATAATTAAACTAATTGATGTAATAATTTATACATATTTAATATATTTCAATATGTATAATTATTTATATTAAAACAAATTTTAATATATCAAAATTATTTTCTGTTGATACCCAATTTGGCTCTGATTAATTCAATTATAATTTAAATAATAAAATACGGCTCGATAACTAAGGAGCTGGAATTTAGTAATAAATAAATATACAAACAGGTTTCAAGACTGATCGCCAAAGAGCCGACGGATCCCTATGCGTTGAGTATTGCGCTACTAAGCCGAGCAAAATTCGAGGTGATCGACCGACATAGATACAATAAAGAAGCCACCATCGAGAGACGTAGTAATTGCCGACAAGATAAGCGTCAACCGAAGCCGTCAAGAGTCATAAGCGGGTCCTACGACCATTATCTCTCATTAAATAATAGTGTACTAGTTTTTATTTATTAATAGTCCAGTTGTAATTGAAATAGGGGACATGTATATATATGAGAAAAAGAGGGGAGAGAGGGATGAATTTATTTTATTTCCCTTCTCCCTACAGCTCAAAAAGGAGAGGAAAATTCTCCAAAATGAAGCAAATAAAACACCCACTTTTGTTCATCTTTCCCGTTATCTTTATACAAAAACTCGATTTATATTCAACGATTGATCGTTCGATTTTCGACATCAACAAATGGTGCTAGAAGGAGGGCATCATAAGTTATTTGGTGTCAACTATTCGACCTTGTGGAACCCCACACTGAACTCACTTTTTTTTACCTTTACTCCAAAAATCAACTCGAAAATGACTTCATCCGGTCACAATGAGTCAACCCAGCAGTCCGGCGCCCACTCTCGCCGACGCAACGGAGAGGAAACCTCCCGCCACGTTCAACAGGGAACTCAAGCCCCTGTCCCTCCGGTCCCTACCTTTGCTGCGACCATGCAGCATCCCGATGTTCTCAAGACCGTCGAAGGGGTCTTCACGAAGGCTCTCGCCAGTCAGGCGGCTGGGGGGAACACCGTGGCAACCACGGAAAATCACGGCAACATACTACTCCAGACCCCCGACAAGGAGTTCAGGAGGCAGAGAAGGAAGCCCGCAAAGTCCAAAACCACAGACTAATCGCCCAACCGCGCAACCTTGGATCGCCGTGAGAAGAGTGCAAGGTCGGCACCCACCGAACAGACTGGCGAAACCCAGCCAGAACGGAGCCTACAGATCATCCGTCACCCAATTCATTAGTGCTTGGGCAACAAAGGTGCTAGCCGTTACCTCAGGGAGGTCATCGAGCGAGGGAAAGCTATCGGGCGCGACACCACGAGATCGCCAACCCTTAAATGCAGAATTGTCCAACTAGAGGGGCGACACCCCTCTTAGGGAGAACCATCACCTTTTCCCTTCCCACGTCCGACTCCTCGGGTCGTGGACTACGCTGCACCCCTCTCCCAGACATTCTACAAGACCCCGTGCCACAAAAAATCAAGGTACCGCAGCTCGAACTCTACGACGGGAGCTCAGACCCTGACTCCCACATCGGCCTCTACACGTCCTGGATGGACCTGCCTGGCACGACAGATGCCCTGCGCTGTCGCATGTTCTCCTTGACGTTAGGAGCGAAGGCACAAAGATGGTACCACTCCTTATACCCCCATTCCATCTCTACTTGGGGGCAACTCAGGTTTGTGTTCCGGTCACACTTCATCGGATCGCAGATCAACCTTGCCTCCAAGGAATGCATTGCCAACATCGTCCAAGGCGAGGACAAAAGCTTAAAGGATTACATTGCTCGGTTCAACGATCGAGTCCGGAACATAGAACAGTGTCACCTGATAGCGCTGTTGATTTTCGCACAGGCCGGACTGAAACCCAAGACTTAGATCAAGTGGTCCATATGCCAAAACAAACCGACCACCTATCAGGAGTTCCTCACCTGAGCGTAGAACTATATAATGGACGAGGAATCTTCGTCAATCCTAACATTCGACACTGCACCAGCTAAAGGAAAGGCTAAGGAGGAAAAATCTGGAAAACTGAGTAAGTCATTCGCTGAGGTTCGAGCCCTGCGGAGACAGAAGGCCGAGGAGCTGAAGGAGAACTACCAGTGCATCTTTTCTGTGGGAGCCATCGTAGTTTATGAAGAAATCAAGGCCAAAGGCTTATTACCGGACCCGAAACCAATGTACACCGACAAGGACAAAGTTGACAAGTCCCGATACTGCACCTACCAAAAGGCGCACGAACACAATACTGATCAATGCTGGAACCTGATCACGGCACTGCTCAAACTCATTGACGATCCTCAGCTCAAGAAGTTCACCCACTCCGGTGACAAGAGGAAGAAAAGAGGCCGATTCGAGGACAGCCTCGACAGTGATGAGGATGCCGACGTGAACCCCTAGAGAAAAAAGCCGTAGCAGGGCGGCCCCAACGAGATCATGACCTTCTGCCCGACCCATCAAGGTGAGGCCGGCACTTCTGGGGGCAGGAAAAGAGATCGGTCCCCACCGTTGGAGACCAACCAGACTGACTACTCACCTCGGCGCATCAACACAAGCCGAGGTGAGTCTCTCCTTTCGAGAAGACAAACCAAGGCCTACGCCCGGCAAGCCTTTTATGCCGAGCAGAGGGTAATGCATGCCTAACAAAATCTCCTTCACCGACGAGGACGCATTCCTGTTCGATCACCCTCCGACGCCCTGGTCATCACGACACCGATCATGGCGATTAAAATTCATCGCATTATGGTTGACACCGGGGCCTACGTGAGCATCCTCTACTACAACACTTTAAAAAAGATGGGGATCTACGTGAAGGATGTGCAACCCTGCCGAGAGTAGATTCAGGGATTCAACAGACAAACGACAACCCCCGTCGGCCAAATCGTGCTACCGATCCAATTCGGGGAGAATGGACAGCCAATGCAATTGATCCTTGAAACCTTTAAGATCGTGGGCTGTCCAAGCGAGTACAACGCAATCTTGGGCAGGACGACGCTCTACAAGCTGAGAGACGTTGTCTCCATTTTCCATTATTCTATCAAGTTCTCGACCTCGGATGGGGAAGGGACTCACCGGGGGATCAGAAGGATGCGCGGGAGTGCGTCTTGACTATTCCGTGGATGAAGATAAACGTGGTCAACTCTGCCCCCAACTCCGAGGCGGAAGGGGCCCAACTGGAGGTCACTCTGGAGAGTGCATCAGGCCTCTCCAACACAAATGCCGACCTGGCACACGACGGCCTAAGGGACGAACACATGCTAAATAATCAGATAGGTCGCTCCCTTTGACTGCGTTAAGTGCCAGCCTGATCAATGGGGAGTCTGAGACGGAGATAGAAACAATAAACAGCCTGGGTGCCCCTAGCATTAGTGCCGAGCCGGTCAACCCCAGCCAGAAGGGCGACAGCATGCTGGAAAACTAGATAGGTCCGCTCCCTTTAGCTGTTGGTAATGTTGGCCAGGCAGAGGAAAAGTCTGGTGCCAACCTGGACAGAGATAGAGGGAGAAGGGCTGGCAAGGAGCCGGTCACAGAAGAGGACGAGCTCGACCCGAATGCAATATGAAGAAAAGAGGGGAACAAGAGGGCCAAGCCTATGGATGAGGTTGATGTCATATTCATCGATGAACAGACTTGCCAGAAATAGCTCTGAATCGGGAGCAAGTTGTCGGAGCTGCTAAAAGATGAATTGATTCAGTTTCTTCGGGAGAACGCAGACGTCTTTGCGTGGACCCACGAGGACATGGTCGGCATCGACCCACGGGTCGCCTACCACAGGTTGCAAGTCGACCCCACGGTTAAGCCGGTCGTACAAAAAGGGAGAAAGCTAGGCCCAGACCGACAACAAGCCCTCAAAGAGGAGGTGAACAAGTTGAAGGATAACGAGTATATTCGCAATGTTCGGTATATGACCTGGGTTGCCAACCCGGTACTCGTGAAGAAAAATAGTGAGGCATGGCGTCTAATCATCGATTTCTCCGATTTGAACAAAGCTTTCCCCAAAGACAGCTACCCTCTGCCCCATATCGATTACATGGTAAACGCCACCTCGGGGCACGAGCTGATGAGTTTCATAGACAAGTACTCCGGTTACAATCAAATTCCCATGTAGCCGGATGACGAGGAATATACTTTCTTCTACTCAGCGCGCGGGCTTTACTGCTACACGATGATGTTGTTTGGGCTGAAGAATGCTGGGGCCACATACCAACGTCTAGTTAACAAGATGTTTGCTAGTTTGATAGGTGAGTATGGAAGTGTATGTGGACGATATGCTAGTCAAATCTGTGTATGCCTCTGATCACGTTAATGACCTTAATAAATCTTGTATGATTACTCCATGAAATTGAATCCCAAAAAGTGTACTTTCGGCGTCTGCTCAGGAAAATTCTTGGGCTATATCGTTAGCCAGCACGACATCGACGCAAACCCCGAGAAGATCAAAGCAATGCAAGACCTCCGACCACCGATTCATCTCCAAATTGACAGATCGGTGCAAACCTTTCTTTGATGCAATCAAGAAAAACCACAAATTCGAATGGACCTCTGACTATCAAAGAGCACTGTAGGCCATCAAAGAGACCCTTACTCGGGCTTCAACGATGCAAAAGGCTCGTCAAGGTGAGATGCTCTATCTATACCTGGGAATATCTGAAGTGGCCGTAAGTTCCGTTCTGATCCGAGAGGAAGACTCCTGTCAATACCTGGTCTACTAAGTAAGTAAGGCACTTCACGACGCTGATCTGCGGTACGCGCCCATGGACAAACTTGCTTTCGCCTTGATGACCGCAGCCCGAAAACTTAGGCCGTACTTCCTGGAATATTTGATCACTGTCCTCACCGCCTACCCCATTAGACAGATCCTTCACCGACCAGACGCATCTGGTTGAACGGTTAAATGGACGGTGGAACTGGGGCACTACGATATCCACTACCGACCCCGAACAACAATAAAGGGGCAAGTAGTCTCGGAATTCATAGCCGAATACACCCAGAGAGTAGAAGAAACAAAGGACGAGGAGCCATGGGTGATGTACGTCGACGGGTCCTCCACTGTCGGACGAGCAGGCGAAAGGTTCATCCTCGTAGATCCCCAGAAGAAACTCTTCTGTCACTCAATCCAGTACCTATTCCCGGAATCCAACAACGAAGCCAAGTATGAATCATTACTATCCGGGCTCGCCTTGGCAGAAGCCATGAGCCTGACCGACCTCATCATTTATTCCGACTCAATGTTGATGGTGAAGCAAATCTCCAGGGAGTTCGAAGTGAAGGAGCCAAGGCTGGTCCCCTACCTGGGGCTAGTGAAGAAAATATTGACCAAACTCTAGGCTCGAATAGAGCACATTCTCCGGACGAAGAAGGTGCATGCCGACGCTCTGGCCCGCCTCGCCTCAAGTGCTGGGGTGGAGAGTGTCGAGTATGTTCAAGTCGGTCATAGAGAACAACAATCTGTACTCGGAACTTCCATACTGAGTAGCAGGCAGCTTGTTGGCGATCCAGACCCGAGCTGGATGGTACCGATCCGGTTGTATCTCGAGACCCGTGCATTGCCGCCGACCCGAAAGAGGCCAGACAGCTCCGCACACAGACAGATTTGTTTACGATCGTGGCTGGTGAACTGTTCAAGCGGGGATACTCGGGACCTTTGCTCAAATTCATAGATGAGAAAAGTGTCGAGTACGTACTGAAAGAAATCCACGAAGGTGTATGCGGGAAACACTCCAGAGGATACGCTCTCGCCCACAAAGTCCTCAAACAAGGTTACTATTGGCCGAGATTAAAAAAGGACACCTTGGACATGGCAAGGAAGTACGCGAAGTGGCAAATCTTCGCACCGAACATTGTCCAGCCTTCTCAACCCTTGAAGTCGATTTTCATCCCGTAGTCATTCGCCAAGTGGGGTGTCGACCTGATCGGCCCCCTACCCACCAGAAAGGGCAGAGTAAAGTACACTGTCGTTGCTGTCGATTACTTCAGAAAATGGGTAGAGGCCGAACCACTAGCCACCATCACCGAACAGAAGATGATCGACTTCATATAGAAATCCATCGTATGTCCATTTAGAGTGCCAAACTCGATAATCACTGACAACGGAAAAAAATTCGAAGAAATTGGAAGAATTTTGTGAAGAACATGGCATCAAACATTTCTTCTCGACACCCTACCATCCGAAATCAAACGGCCAGGTCGAAGCTGTAAACAAGATAATTAAACAGGGACTCAAGGTCCGACTCAAAGCCGCGAAAGGAGCTTGGCTGGAAGAACTCCTAAGCGTGCTCTGGTCGTACCGCACCACAACCAGATCATCTACCGGAGAAACACCGTTCTCCCTGGCATACGGGGCCGAGGCGATGATTCCCGTCGAGCTCGGCGCCCCGACATTTCGAGTAACCAACTTCTAAGAAGCATCAAATTCTGATTCGCTGAGAGCAAACCTCGACTTAATAGACGAGCACAAAACACAAGCCTAGCTCAGAAATCCGGCATACAAGAGGCGGAGTGAAAGATAAATTAATTCCCAAGTCAAACCCCGCTCCTACCAGGTCGGCGAGTTGATACTCAAAAGGGTGTCGGGACCAGATCCCGGACCTCTCAAACCAAAGTGGGAGGGGCCTTACTGATGTTTGATACTTGTGCACCAGGTATCCAGAGTTGTACGTAAATAAAATTAACAAATAGTAAAGAAGTTTCACACAACTGCGGAAGCTGTTTCACTATGAATTGAACCTTCACGAGAGCGTCCCACTCTCTCTTCAGATCTCTTTTATTAATGTGAATGTTTCAAACCTCATCTGAGGATTTACAGCATAAACTCCCTCTACACTTTACTTGAACAATGATTCACACAACTACTTATCCGACCACAACTCCCTTGTGGTTTTTCTAGTTCGAATTCCTCAAACTATACAGAATGAACCTCTGAACACTCTGTTGTTAATGCTCACATAATTAACTTCTTCATAATATTTTAATCACTCCCAAAATAAAATACAAATAAAAACTCCATCAAAAAACAAGTTGGAAAAGTCGTCCTCTCCTTGTGTCTCGTCCTTCTTTATCCTCCAACTTCATATGGTAAGTCACTTCTTTTTCTTTGCGCCCAAGTTAAACACTCATAAGGAAGGTTTCAAGTTATTTGAAGTCGCAATCTTTCTCTTGCGATTAAGGAAGGTGAATCCGAGATCATTCCAATGGACCTGCCAAAATAAAAATACTTATCATTATTAAATAATAATAAATAAAAAAAATCAAGCTCTAATCAAACTAAAATAACTTTCCTTAAATATACTTGTGTTATCCTGAATCATGTGAACACCAGAAGGTTCATCGATTTACTGTCAACCTTAAGAGCTTACAATCTCCCCCTTTGGCAGATAAATTGAAAACCATTTTCTTGAACCTCCATGAAAAAAATACATATCCTACACTATAGAAACCAAACCCAAGAATACTAATCTCATCACATAAATGTTGTTCATAAGAACAACCCGAATACCTGAATGAGAGCAAAACAGTTCACATAATACTAATAAGGAAAAAGTTCATCCCATGCAAGAACAGAAAAACCAGAAAGAAAAGAATTCAACACACACACAGATCATGTAGTTTTTAACAAAAACACATATGAATGTCCAGCAGAGGGATCTATGCAGACTCTTCTTCTTCAAATTCTTCCCTTAGACCTTCTTCAGTACCATCCTCAGTCTCTTCTTCAGAAATTGATTCCTCTTCCTCATCCTCAGCATCAGACCCAGCTTCTTCGTCCTCTTCTTCGTCAGAACCTTCATCCTCTTCCACAGCCTTCTCCTTTTCCTTTTCTTTAGCAGCAACAACCTTTTCTTTTCCTTTTTCGGTAACATCCGCAGCCGCATATTCGTTTCCCACTTAGCAAGTACTTTCTTCTTTTCAACAGCAACAACAACCTTCTTCCTCTTTATCTTTCCCTTTTTCGATTTAGAAACCAAAGGGGCTCGCGACTTTAAGGAACCTAGGACTTCCTTGTAGTACCTTCCATGATCAGCTAATTTCTTTTCATGTCCCGAAAGAACTGCCACCTGTTGGTTCAAGAACCCACGAAGTTGAGAAGGAACTTCAGAGGCCTTAACCAAGGAAGGCCTAGGAGGAGCAATCTTAACACCAACAAGGGCAAGTGTTTTATTAGTAGGAGCGAAGTTATCACCAATTCGAGGATTCATTTTCACACCAGCCTTGAAGAGAATTGCACAGACAGTAGACGAATAGAGCAACAACTTGTGGGGCTTGGAGATCTCTGCAAACCCCACCACAACATCGAAGATCACAGAACCAACACAAAAAAGAATACCATTCAGAATTCGGTAGATCACACGAGCTTGCGTAGGAGTCACAAATTGTTTGTGAGTCCAGTTCGATGTCCCTATCTTCTGTAGAGCATTTGTGGGCGGAGTTAAACTTTTCACAAAAATGCCCGGAGCAAGCCATTTGGTCAATTGTCCACCGGTCAAGGTGAGAGCAACTTCATCGAGGTCATCAGTCAAAGGGGCAAGTGAAGAACTTTCAGCTCAGACAAGTATGGAATTTACCACAGATGGAGAAAACTCAATCACCCTGTTTCTCACAAAAACCTTTTGAAACTTCATTGATGAGGGGTCAGAGATAGAGGTGGTCAGGTTCGAATAAAATTCACACACAAGCTAGGGGACCGAGCCTTCAAGCCCCACTTTTTTCAGAAGTTCAAGCAAACATAGTTTCTCAAAATGTTCGTCAACAATAGTCCGTTCTGGACGAAACTTCATTTGAGAGAATATTGTAGAAAAACGAGTTTCAGACATGGGAGAATAAAACTGACGAGAAAAAGCATTACCAACAGTAAGAGGGTTGTCTGGACCATCACCCTCGGTCTAATCAGTAGCTTTCTCTTGAGTAGCTGGGGTGAGTTCAGTGGCAGCAACATGATTATCATCGGATTTATCAGGTTCAGCAACAAACTTCGTAATCTCTTTATCAACAGAATCAGCATTAGAGTCCGGGGATGACTCTCCTCCAGATTTTGTGACAGAAGGAGTACCTGTAGGAGGTTCAGGCACAAAAATGGCTTTCTTCGCCTTTTTGGGGTTTGCTCCGGAAGGTGCGGGTACCTTCTTGCGTTTCTTTGGAGATTTGACGGCAGAAGGAGAACCCTTTCCTCCTTTGTCGCTGGAACCTTCAACTTCAGGATGTGTGACCTTTGTTGTTGAGGATTTTTTAGGACTTGGCGAAACCCTAGGTGCAGTTTGGACAAGAGTTTGAATGTCCTCGGTTGCCATGTTGGAAGGAGTTGGATCCGGTGGAGTTTGTCCTTTGGCTTTGACGAGTTGAACGCCGAGATGGTTGAGGATCATTCTTCTTCGGCTTCACGTTACCTTGCTTGGATTTAGGCATGATTGTAAAATACGACTTCTCACAAGTATGGAATGTTAGAAGATTTTTCAGAGAGGAGATAAATCAGAAGATTTGATGAGATAAACACAAAAGGTGGTAAGATAGATATAGGGAACCGAGATTGTGGTTATCGAGGTAAGTTACAAGACGGTTTCGCTCAAAGATTTGAATTTCAAAAAGCTGTTCAACACTTAATGCATAATAAACCGTTCCCTCCAAAAAGATTTCTTACCAAATTTTCTTAACAAAGCTACCATATATAACGTATAAAGTTCCAGACGAGAATATCATCTAAATCATGTACCAAAAATAATTTAAGTACAAGATCAAAATAATATATATCACAAAAAAAATATTGATGCACATGCCTCAATAAGATATTCAACAAGCAATACCCTAGAATTTCAATTCATGCAATATTGAAAAAATCCATTAATTGATTTAATCTACAAATCTTTCTAAATCAATTTGTAAGGAGCTCGAAACTATCAAAGATGGGGAGAAAATAAATTCTCTTCAGCACAACTCAACCCTTATTACTCCAACGATTATAAACCACAAAATTAATATAAGTTCATTCATCACTTCCTCTTAGCAAAAAATGAAATTTTCGTTCGCAATTCATCCCCAATACTAATGATGAACGTACTCCGTTCTATGAACTTCCACACCAAATCACTTACTAACATTAACTATACGCCAATGTCAAGCTCATTAATTGAGGTGTGAATCATCCCGCAAAAAGCTTTAATTTTGAACATGCTGAGAAGATATCAGGATGGCCAACCTTATTTCACCAAAGAACGTTTATTCTTAGAATGTCTACCTGTAGCTATCACACCTCGATTATTGTTAAGCACGTAACTCGTTTCACAGGTGATCAAGGAAACACCCCATGTGATAGTTGCCCGATGCCTATGTTCACGAGAGCAGCTCTTACAAGTATATTAAAACGATCTTCATGACGAGCTCCCACAAACTGACCAGTTAGGATTCACAGACCACCAATCAACAAATCTAACAATAATAGTTCAGAGAAAAATTCCAGGGATGAACCTACATACTATAATGCCTAAAATGCAGAACAAATCTTATATGGGATATAAATGGATATATATTCATATATATATATATATATATATATAAATGCGACCGACACAAATGCATACATGTTATATAGCACACATTTCTAAAGATTTTCTTAGTGACAAAAAATGTTTCGAATCAAGAGCTTTCATAAAAGTATCAGCAAGCTGATCGTCTGTAGGTACATGATCCAACACGATAATTCCATCTTCTACCAAATTACGAATAAAATGATAGTGAATGTCAATATGCTTGGTATGTGAATGTTGGACAAGATTTTTTGAAATATTTATAGCACTAGTGTTGTCACAGAAAAATTGAGCTGAATGAACGTTCATACCATACTCGGATAAAATTTGCTTCATCCATACCAACTGTGAGCAGCAGCTTCCAGCGACAATGTACTCAACTTCAGCAGTAGAAAGGGAGATGCAGTTTTGTTTTTTACAGAACCACGATACCAAGTTTGACCCTATATAAAAGTATCTGCATCCGCCAGAGGTGCTCTTCTGATCATCAAGATTTCCAGCCCAGTCAGCGTCGTAATAACCTGCAAGATGTAAGTTTGTCTCAGCAGAGTAGAATAATCCATACTCCGATGTACGTCCAATGCATTTAATTTTATGCTTGACTGCCTTCATATGCGATTCCTTGGGGGCAGCCTGATACCTGGCACATTATCCAACACTAAAGCAAATGTCAGGTCTCCTAGCAGTGAGAAACAGAAGACTACCAATCATACTTCTGTTAAGAGTTTGATCAACAGTTGTACCTTCTTCATCCTTAGACATTTTTATATGCGTCCCCATGGGAGTTTGAGGATTTTTAGCATTTTCAAGACCAAACTTTTTAACAAGGCTTTTTGCATATTTACTTTGATGCAAGAAAATACCATCTTTACCTTGTTGTACCTGAAGTTCAAGGAAGTATGAAAGTTCATCTACGAGACTCGTCTCGAATTCAGACGACATAAGTTTAACAAAGTCATTGACCAGCTTCTTGGATGTTGATCCAAAGATGATGTCCACGTTGATTTGAATGGCCAGTAGATCCTCATTCGTTCGGAGAACAAAGAATGTCTAATCTACTCCCCCTCTCTTGAATCCCTTTTCCATAAGGTACATAGTAAGGCGTACATACCATGCGCGTGGCGCTTGCTTTAGTCTGTACAATGCTTTCTTGAGTCTGTAGACATGATTTGGAATCTTGGGATCCTTGAATCCTTCAGGCTGCTTTACGTACGCCTCTTCATGCAATATGCTATTCAGAAAGGTAGACTTCACGTCCATCTGATAGACAATGAACTTCATTAGACAGGCAATAGACAAAAATATATGTACCGATTCAAGTCTAGCAACGGGGGCAAAGGTTTCATCAAAATCAATCCCTTGAGTTTGAGTATAGCCTTGAACAACTAGTCTCACCTTGTTGTGTGTCACATTCCCAAACTCATCAGTTTTGTTTTTGAAGATCCACTTGGTTCCGATAACATTTCCTGATGAAGATTCAGGTACTAACTCCCAGGCATCGTTTCTAGTGAACTGCTCCAGTTCCTCCTGCATTGCTAAGATCCAACACTCATCTTTCAAGGCTTCTTTAGCATTCTTGGGTTCAATCAATGAGGTGTAGCAAGCATAGTGAGAAACACCCATGAGTTCTTTGACTAAAGTCTTCGAGTTCCTCGTTACTCTCTCGTTGATATCACCAACGACTAGTTCAGATGGATGATGTTTCTGAACCTTCAAGAGAGGATCACGCTTCAGTTGTACTGGACTTCCAGGTGAGGCCGGTATGATATATCCAACTGTACGTTCATGAGTTCCACTATCTACAGGAAGAATAACATCTTGAGTATTCTGCACGCTCTCAACATTTTCACACAGATTAAATGACACAGATGAACCAACATGAGAGATTTTCTCATCAAAGGTCACATTCATAGACTTTATCACAGTGGAGCTACTTGTTAGAGGTATGCTGTGAAAGCTATGTTTTGCAGATTCTATCAATTCCATTTTGATCTGCAATTATGTTTCGGTCAAAGTACATATGTTTGCAATTTATTTATTTATGCAATACATACTCCATGTCTTATATTGAGGTAGTGTGGTTCAAAGTGTTTCGAACAGAAAGATCACCTATTGGTTCCTTATAAGACTATATCATTCATTCACAGTCTAGACTGGCAGTGAGACCCCGCTTGAAAAAAGACTGTAGTGTATTCTTGATTCAGTTGGTCTTTGACTGGAGAATTACACTAGCACTTATGTTAAGTGTTGAACAGGACCGCGGAAGGCAAAGGTTATGAGACTCACTGACCGTTGTTGTAACCTCTTCCTTCAGTGATTGATGCGTTCTCTTAAGCCGTAAGATAATATAAAATAGGCATATATTTTTATTTTTTATTTATTTGATTTACCAAGTGATTCCTATTTTATTAGGATGACATACGAGGTATTTTGGTAAGTAAGAATAATTATATGATGTGCAATTATAAATTATTTATGGTCACTATGTTCCAGTGCGCTGGATTGATGACGTCCCCAAAATGAGCTCAGGAATGTATGTTATGTTAAACCCTGCAGGTAGACGATTGTCTGACATAATGGTTAAGGATCTGAGTGGTACTAATTTCGGAAATGAATAAGAAGTTGATTAATTATTTTGTCAGTAATTTAATTAATCAACGGACGTTATATCTTAAACATAGGGAGGTAAATCGATCAATTGGATTAATATTATTTAATCATGGAGGCTCAATTTTATTGGTAAAATAGTGGCTAAATGGGGAGAGCAATAATATTACTCTAGTGGGATGTTTTATTATTTAATTCCATTAAATAGGAATTAATTTATTCCATATTAATTAATTACTTAGAGGAATAAAATTTCTACTAGAATCTTTTCTTGGGATTAGGAGACTTGGGAGTCTTCTAGAAGATGGAGATTAGTAGGAAATATATTTTCTACATTATATTATTAATTAGAGTAAAATTAGGTTTCCAAAATTAGGAATTAATTCTATTCCATGATTATTAATTTAATTAGGAAAGGTATTCCTACAAGGATCCTCTCTAGTGTTAGGAGACTTAGGATTCTTCTAGAAGAAATGGATTAGTAGGAGATCTCCTTCCTAAATTAAGTTAGTATTGGATTAGAATTAGGATTCCTAGGCCTAATGGAATAAGCCCATATTTAGCACCTCCTTAAGGGCCCTAATGGAGCCTATAAATACACTATGTCCCAACCTCTCCTACATAGTTTGTCTTGGCCGATTTTTCCTCTACATACACAAGGGAAAGAGCTTTGTTCGAGAGTTAGGGAGATTCGATTAAACACTCCACCAAGTTTAATCGAAGTAGATGTTTAGGTAATCCGTTAGGAGGCTTTTGGGTACAATTTATTCGAGCCTTTATATTTATATTTTCCGGCATCGCCGCCCTTCGCCATCGTGATCCACCGCCGGAAAACACCCATCGTCGCCGGTCGCTGCCCAAGCCCAGCCACGCGCAGCCGAACGCTACCGCGAATAGCCGCGCATAGCCGATCCCAGTCCGCGACGCCCAGCGACGCCCAAAAACGCCCAGTCGATGCCCGCAAGCTTCCAGCAACCACCTACCTGCTCGCCGTCCACTCGCGCTACCAGTCGACATCCGTCCATGCTCCCAACATTTGCCAACACGCGCTCGCTATTCCTTGCGCGCCCAGGAGACGCGAACTGCACGCCCGCGTGCGTCCACTTGCCCAGCGCCAGTCCGCGACCGCCTAGGAGTCCCGCTAGCGCACGTCCGCAACACGCACGCTGCCAGCGCGTCTGCTGTGACCCGAATCCCGCGCGTCCTCGCCAGTGCCCGTCCGCGTAGCCCAGTAACCCACGCGTCTCTGTCCGCGCCCGATGCGCACAAGCTGCCGCTGCAACCCGACGCCGAGACCCGCGTGCGGTTCGACCGAGGCCCGTTTGACGTTTCGATTAGAATCGACTAAAGGCCAAACCTATCCGCCCATTAGGTTGTGGTGTTCAGACGAACTTCATCAACGGTACTCTATATCGTCTCAGAGTCGGCAAAAAATTTAAAAGTTAAACGTCCATATCCTAACAATAGATTCCGCTGCGTTAGGATTTATTTCGATAAGTTCAATACTGTGCATGTTGTTTGGCGTTCCTAACAGAACTCAACACTACTTGTGTTGTAAACACGATAAGCTCGACTGTTGTTAGAATAACCAAGAAAGAACCCAATATTCGATTTAGCATCAAATTTTCCAAGTTTTTCAGGATCATTATAAATATAACATTTACAACCAAAGACATGTAAAGGACGAAGGTTGGGACTCTTACCTTTCCAAAGTTCATAAGATGTTAAACCAATACCTCGACGAAGGTACACTCGATTCACGAGATAGTAGACAGTATTGATTGTCTCTGCCCACCGTCTATGTGAGATATTCTTAGAGTGTAGCATGACTCTAGCCATTTCTTGAAGAGTACGATTCTTTTTTTCTACAACTCCATTTTGCTGTGGGGTCTTAGGTGCAAAAAACTCATGAAGAATACCAAGTGAGTTACAAAAGTTGAAAACCTCAATATTTTCAAATTCTCGTTCGTGGTCACTTCGAATGCTGATTATAGAAAATCAATTTTCATTTTGAAGCTTCAGACACAGTGATGTAAAAGCGGAGAATGTGTCAGATTTTTCTCGTAAGAAATAAACCCAAGTATACCGAGAGAAATCATCCACGCACACAAAAATATATTTTTTACATTGATAGCTCTCAACCTGAATAGGACCCATCAGATCCATGTAAAGTAGTTCCAGGATTGGTTTTGAGGCTATGTGGTTCAGTGCTTTATGAGATGCACGAGTTTGCTTACCCAGTTGACATTGTTCGCATATCGGCTGTTACTTCATAGAAATTTTTAAAACACCTTAGACCACACCTGCATTAGACAATTTTACCAAGTGAGAGTATCCAATATGACCTAAGCGTTGATGCTAGATTTCAGGTTCACTCACATTTGATAAAAGGCATTTTCCATTAAAGTCAATAAGATAACAGTTGTCGGTTGAACGAGAACCTGTAAGTACACATGACCCTTCACTGTTTTTCATATAGCACTTATCACATGAAAAACTGACACTGAGACCTTGATCACAAAGTTGACTTACACTCAAGAGATTTGCCTTTAATTCATCCACAAGCAACACATCAGTTAATCTAGGTAAGCCACCCAAATTTTAACAACTTGTTCCAATGACCTTATTGCTCACACCATCACCAAAAGTGACTTCTCCACTTGAGCCAGTTTGAATATTCAATAGGTACGATGGTTATCCATTCATGTGTCTAGAACATCCACTACCCAGATACCATTTTCCTTTCAAAGAAGTCCTGAGAGAAAGGACTGAAGCAAAACACTTAAAGGATTTCATAGCAACCCACACTTGACAAGTTTTGGTACCGCTTTTTGGGAGGCTTCTGGAATGAACATTCACTGTAATACCAGAATGATTCCAACTACGAACATTACATGTACAAAGATCATGCTGCATTTTATAACATTTTGGTCTTATATGACTAGTTACACCACAGTAATGACAAATAGGAACAAAATTATGATGGATTTTTCTAACAGGTTCCTGCACAGGTGAATGAACCTTCAACAGAGATTTTGGAGAGAGAGGTTTACTTACAGTGCTTTTTACAAACCTGCCAAACATGTTCCTGGAAGGTTTTCCATGAAGACTCATACCCCCAACTCCTGATTTGTCCGAAAAGCCAAGGCCAGGAAGCTTTGCATTTGAAGCTCATGTTGAGGATTCAGGATTGTCCTCCTTGCCAGTGTACCCTATTCCAGTAAGATCACCATGTTGTTTTCCCATGGAAAGAAGCTCACTTAGATCAGATTTTCCCTTGTTCAGTTTCCGAACAGCCTCGGCAGTACGATTCAACTCGGCAGAATTTTCTATCAGTTTACTTTCCATGCTGGTATGTTCGTTCATGAGCCGATCGACTTTGGTTTTCAGATTCAAGATCTCCTTGTTCCGCTCCGCAAGAAGTTTCTGAGTAGAGAATAATTCGGACCTTAAGCATTCAATGGTCTGAGTCTCTTCCAATCCATCTTGTTTAGCAAGTTTGAACTGCTCTCAAGAATGCAGGTTCGAGCCTTTGCAGTATCCAGTTCACAATCTTTAGCAGTAGTGAAAGAGGATGCTTGTTCGTTCAACACTCTGTTTACCCTTGATAGTCTACACTTCATTTTGAAGCTTCTGCATGGTTTCAGATGCTTGAGCACACTTCTCCATGGCAAGTAAGTGTACTGGATCAATATATACATTCTGATCTGCTTTGTCTTCAAATGCTTCAGCCTCTCTTAGACTTTCTTCAAACTTGGTCGGAACGTGCGAAGTGGTGAGACACATGAACTTTTTAATTGAGGTGTGGATCGCCATATTACTAGTGTGCGATGGAGGTTCGGTGCCCTCATCATCTGAATCTTCCAGGTTGCTTTCAGAGACTTGTTTTTCTTCTTAAGATTAGCACTCTATGAAAGTGTCCAAAGCCTCGACACTCCCTGCATTGATCCTTTTCAACTCATTGTGAATCAGGTTTTGAGAGTGGCATACTATTTTTCTTGTCCTGAAACACATTCTTGCTGGAATTGTTGCCCTTTTTCCCAGCAAATTTATTCTTGTACAACCTTTGACGCATCTTTCCATAGTTTTGCGCAATTAGAGCAAGAGCTTCTTTCAGCTCACTATCGTCAGCCAACGAACCTTCATCATCATAATTGTTGTTGATCTCAAACGTTTTGAGTTCACCAAGAAGTTCATCAACATCCAGAGAAGCAAATCTTTGGAAACTCTCAAGGGCTGTGATTTTTTCTCGGAACCTGGGATAAACCGTTCTCATAATCTTTTGAACTTGACGCTTCTCAGGAATTTCTTCTCCAAGCATCGCACTTCGATTTACCAGACCACAGAATCTGGCATAGTATATGTCATGTGTTTTTTCATTCTGCATTCTGATTTCATCAAATTCAAGAGTCACTCGTTGAAGTTTGGACGCTTTCACAGCGTTGAACCTTCAAATTGACGCTGTAACACCCTGATGAAGATCGTTTATCCGCTCAACTCGATTTGCTTCGAAAGTTGCTTTGCCACGGCTTCCTTCTCGGCGATAGGTGTGGACGACTCAGATTGCTCCTTATCTTCTCACGATAGTTGAGACAGCTCGGACGTGAATCCTTGCCAAACTCGTCTTGTTCGAACTATGCGGTGAAACGCCCTTATCGACACAAGGATTTTGTACTAAAACTCAAAAGAATTCTAACACAAGAAATTGGTGATCAAAGGCCGATTTTCATTAATTCATTGCTTGCATAAAACTGAATGAGTACATAGGTATTTATAAGAAAACTAGATCTAGTCCTATGAGAACTATAATTCTAACTAGGAAATAATATCTAGTCCTAAGGTAACTAAATGTTTTGCAACCCAAGACTTAACAAAATAAACTCCTAACAATCTAAACAACTTACGCCACTAATCCTACTAAACTAATATCACGGCTAAATAATAATCCTAGCACTAACTCACGCTAACTATATGCTAACAATCTAAATATATACTAAACTAATAATCCACCAAACTCTAAACAATAAACTAACGTGCTACTAATTATTTAACCTAATAAATCTAAAAACGCCTATCCTAACCAAACTAACAATTAAACTATGCTAACTAATATAAGACAATTGATTAACTAATTAAATAATTAATCTAATAATATGTCTTCTAGAATCTTCGCCATCGGCTCGCACGACTCGCCTCGTGCGCTCGTGCGTCACATCCACGTACACCCCCGCGTGCTTGTTCGTGCGCTATTCCTCGCCTCACGAGGCTTCTCGAACCTTCTCGTGCACGTGTCTCATACCGGGTCTCATCCAGTCCTCGTCGTCGACCTGTAGTGTTTCCAGGTCTCGGCTATGCGCGTCTTGACCTCGTGTGATAAGCCCGAGGCCATGCGTGTATCCATGGCTCACGTTGTCTTCCTTGTGAACCTCGCATACGGGCTCGTACCCGTCTTTTAGGCCATGCATGCGTGTTTTTGGCCCTTTTCTCGGCCTTCTTGGATCGTCTCGACCATTGGCTCTCGG
>CACSLK010007274.1:875711-893255 GCA_902706635.1 Striga hermonthica
CGCTACTGCAAGCAGTCGCGTATCGCCCAGGCTCCGCCAGCGATGCCCAGCAACCGTCCGCGAGCTCCCGGCACCGCCTGTCTGCTCGCCGATCACTCCAGCTGCCAGTCGTCCTGCTCGCGACATCCCAGCGCCCGTCCACAATGTGCCCGCTATTCCTCGCACGCCCAGGAGAACCACAGCACATGCCCACGTGATCCTAGACGCCAGCGCCTAGTCCGCGAAGGCCTAGGAGTCCCAGCGCACGTCCGCGACACGCACGCCAGCGCCCGTCCGTATAGCCCAGCAATACGCGTGTCACGGCAGCGCCCGACGCGTATTCCTAGCGACCTGCGTCCCTCGCCAGCGTCCGACTCCCGCGATGTGCCCGCTGCACCCGACGACCGAGACCAAGCCACCGCGTGATCAAAGCCTCGTTTGACATGTCGATTAGAATCGACTAAAGGACAAACCTATCCGCCCATTAGGTTGTGGTGTTCAGACGAACATCATCAACGGTACTCTACATCGTCTCAGTGTCAGCAAAATTTTAAAAGGTAAACGTCTATATCCTAACTATAGATTCCGCTGCGTTAGGATTTATTTCGATAAGTTCAATACTGTGCATGTTGTTTGACGTTCCTAACAGAACCCAACAATTGGTATCAGAGCCCAGGCTTAATGCAAACTCGTGCCTGTCTACATGAATTATGTGCATACGGACGCAGCGGCATAGTACATTAGAAATTGCAATAAGTATTTGCAGGTTTTCGAATCCGACTAATGTGGCCCGTATGTATGGATTTTAATTCATGTTGAATGTATGCTGTTTTTAAAGCCTTGGACATGTCAAAGAATTTTTGGATTGGTGAATGCTTGTAATAAATTATTCGCGCGGTGGGAAACCACATAGTTTATTGCTTTCATAGAAACTCATGTACGACTCATGCGTGGGTCATAGGATTAATTATGTAACTGTTGTTTATATTATTCGTTATTGATCCGGCGGGCGTGGACCAACCTTGACGGGGCGAGGCGATAAACACGTACACGAATGTCATGGTGATGATCCAATGGTGACTTTCCTGGAGACAACCAATTCAGTGGGAGTCACTGCGAAAGGGGAGTTCCAATACCTGAAACAGAGGACACACTCAACAAGGACAGGACTGTGTTTTCTCTGTAACATTGGAGATTGATTAATGGCCATGATAGTTGTATTATAGTTCCTAGTCTATTATTGCTCATTAATCATGCATGTTTTATGTGATTGCTTATGTGCAAATACAAACATGTTTTAGAAAATCCCATGAAATAAAAATTATATTAAGTGTGTAATGGGTTGAAATAAATTACATCCAAGGCCTCCATTATATGTTTTTCAGTGAAGTGATTTAATTCGAGCCCAAAGGACGTTTTATTTCACAGTTCACAAGGACGAATATCCTTCGGAATGGTTATAGTGAGCTATTTCAAAAGCGTACGGGTCACCCAAAGGTGGACGTATAATTTTGGTAGTAAACTTAGTACCAATTAATGGGTTACACTTAAAGTGCAAATAATTACGATAGTCCCAAAGGATAAGGTCGTTTTTATTCTTTTATAAAGTTAATTTCGCTGGCCAAAAGATGAAACCGACTATTAGTTAAGTATTGCTCGACAGTATGTTAAGCTAATGGGATTTATCCCTCCTCTTGCGAATGTTTGAACTGTAGACGTCCACACTTTGTGGCCTACGGGGATTCGGTGTTTTGAGGTGTAGGTGAATTTATTTGAATATTGTTACATGGGGTCAATATTTGATGTATAAAATTCAAAACTACTTGGTTGAGTAAAGACTATATTTGCATGATCCCAGGAATTCAAAATGTCATTCAATCCGTTGTCCGTAATTCTCAAAGAAAAAAAACTTGTTGGTCCCAATTATATTGACTGGAAAAGGATCTTGGATATTGTGTTAACTGCTTAAGGGTACAAATTTGCTACTGTTGGGGCTTGTCCGACTGTGCCTGCGAACAATGCACCAGACCAAGAGAAAGAGGAGTATGCTCAGTGGAAAAAGGATGACGAGATGGCGACGTGTTACATCTTGGCATCTTTGTCAAATGTACTTCAATATCAACATCAGTCTATGAACACTGCAGCAGAGATGCTTCTCAATCTCAAGGAGTTATTTGGTCATCAGTCGCGGGCTACCCGACAAGAAGCCATGAGGGTTCTGATGAACATGACCATGCGCGAGGGCACTCCCGTAAGGGAACATGTTCTTGCTATGATGGCCCAACTGAATGAGCTGGAGGTTCTTGGGGCTTTTATTGACGGGGAAACCCAGGTCGATATAGTGCTCCAGTCTTTGTCGAAGAGCTTCAAGCAATTCCGGTTGAATTATAACATGAATAAGATGTTTATGACTCTTCCGAAACTTGTCTCTGAACTTCAGTCGGCAGAGGGCCTTTTTCGTCAGAAGAACCAAGCTATGGTGGCCCAGCGAGGAGAAGCTTCCACTTCTAAGGCTCCTAAGGGCAAGAAGAGGAAGAAGTCCGCAGGAAAGGGCAAGGCGGTCATGAGTGACGCGCAACCTCGACAAAAGGCGAAGAAGCCAAAAGGCAAGTGCCACAATTGCCAGCAGAAAGGACACTGGTAGGCAAACTTCCCTTTCCCCAAGAAGTCTGATAAAGGTACACCTTTTGCTTTAGTCGTTGAAACATGTTTAGCGGTGTTCTCTACTAGTACCTGATGTGTAGATACATGGGCCACTGATCATGTCTGCAATTCATTGCAGGGGTTCCAGGAAACTAAGCGACTTAGGGAAGGAGAAGTTACCATCTACTTGGGGGATGCTAGTAGAGCGTCAACAGTTGCAGTGGAAGACGCCTATTTATATTTTGGCTTAGATAGGTTTCTAGTTTTGAAAGATTGTCTTTATATTCCTAGTTTTAGAAAGAATTTGATTTCAGTTTCTAAGTTGTTTATGAACGGTTTTTCCGCTACGTTTGATAATAAAGTTGTTATTCGTTTTGGCAAAAAGTTCATATGTTCTGGTTCATTAGTGGACAAACTATACATTCTAGAATCTAAGTCATCTCCACTGCAACAAAAATAATTACTTAATTCATCATCTAATCTGAATTAGAGAAAGGAACCTTCTAAAATGAACGAAACATATCTTTGGCATCTAAGACTTGGTCATATTAACCTTAGGAGGATTCAAAGGTTGGTAGCAGACGGGCCCTTGGGGTCGTTAGAAGTCGAGGCTTTTACAACTTGTGAGTCTTGCCTGGAAGGTAAAATGACTAAGAGGGTTTTTAGTTCAAAGGGGCCGAAGATGTGTTAAGGCTAGTTCATTCTGATCTATGTGGTCCTATGAGTATTCAAGCGGGAGGTGGTTTCGAGTACTTCGTTACGTTAATCAATGATTACTCGAGGTATGGGTACATTTTCCTTCTGCACCGCAAGTCTGAATGCTTTGAGAAGTTCTTGGAGTATAAGGCAATTGTGGAGAAGCAGTTAGAAAAAAGTATCAAGTCATTACGATCAGATCGTGGTGGCGAATATCTCTCGAATGAATTTAGGAACTACTTGACAGATAATGGGATTACGTCCCATATGACTGCGCCTGGCACGCTTCAGCAGAATGGCGTAGCAGAATGGAGGAACAGGACTCTTATGGAAATGGTTAGGGCAATGATGAGTATAGTACATTACCAGATTCATTTTGGGGATATGCCCTAGAAACAACGGTATACCATCTGAATAGAGTACCTTCTAAATCAGTACCGTCTACACCATTGGAGTTGTGGTCTGGGCATAAGCCTAGTCTAAGGCATCTCAGGATTCGGGGTAGTCCAGCACATGTGCTGAGAACCGACACTGATAAGTTGAAACCGATATCAGAAGTAAGGCTGTTTGTGGGATATCCTAAGGAAACGTAAGGTGGTCTATTTTATAGTCCCGAGGACCAGAAAGTAATCGTTAGCACGAATGCTAGGTTCTTGGAAGAAGACTATGTCTTAGATCATAAGCCCAGTAGTAGACATGTTCTTTAGGAGTTAAAGGGAGTGAGTACTTCAATACCGAGTGCGCTGGATGTTACACCACAAAGTACAGCAACACGTATCGCTGATGATGAACCTGAGCATGTAGTACCTCGTCGTAGTGGGAGGGTTGTCCAGCAGCCTGAACGGTTCATGGATCTGAGAGAGTCTTCTGAGGTCGTCCCGGACGTTCTTGAATCCGACCCATGGACATACAATGAGGCACTCCAAGATCGGGACGCAGAGTCTTGGCAAAAGGCGACGAAATCTGAAATAGAGTCAATGGACTCTAATCAGGTCTGGTATCTTGTACAGCCACCCAGTGGCGTTCGCGCTATTGGATGCAAGTGGGTCTATAAGAGAAAGAGAGGAGCAGATGGGAAGGTTGAGACCTTCAAAGCTAGGCTTGTTGCAAAAGGGTACACTCAGAAAGAAGGGATCGATATGAGGAAACCTTTTCGCCGGTAGCCATGCTCAAATCCATCAGGATTCTCTTGGCTGTGGCACTCATTTGGATTATGAGATTTGATAAATGGATGTTAAGACCGCTTTCCTTAACGGGAATTTGGACGAGGACATCTATATGCAGCAACCAGAAGGATTTATTGCAAAGGGCCTAGAGCATCTGGTCTGCAAGCTGAAAAGGTCCATTTATGGGCTAAAGCAGGCTGCGAGGTCTTGGAACATCCATTTTGACGAGGTTGTTCAATCGTATGGATTTACCCAATGTCCAGATGAGCACTGCGTGTACAAAAAAAGTGATGAAAACGTGGTGGTGTTTCTAGTGCTGTACGTGGATGATATTCTTCTCATTGGAAACAGTGTGAAGATGTTGTCAGACGTAAAGGTATGGTTATCCACGCAGTTTGATATGAAGGATTTGGGTGAAGTAGGACATGTTCTCGGAATCAAGGTCATTCGCGACCGAGAGAAGAGAAAGGTGTGCCTATCCCAATCCACATACATAGACAATGTCCTAATGCGTTTCTACATGCAAGATTCCAAGAAAGAGGATTTACCCTTTCGGTACGGAATACCTCTATCTAAGAGGATGTCCCCGAAGACTCCTCAAGAGATAGAGGACATGAAGGCAGTTCCTTATGCATCGGCAGTAGGAAGCCTCATGTATTGTAACGCCCCGTTTATTTGAGAATTAATTAGAGTTATTTATTATATTTATTATTGCTTATTTATTTTTATTATTACTGATTGCTTAAATATTATTAATTGCTTAAATGCCTAATTGCTATTTTTGTTAGTATTATTATTATTATTATTATTATTATTATTATTATTATTATTATTATTATTATTATTATTATTATATTGATGTTATTTATATTATTTATCTAATCGTCTAATTTCTTAATTATTATATTATAATTGTGTGTAATATGTATATGTGCCTATTTATATATTTACGGCGAATTATTTATTTTAATTCTCGATTGTTTGGCGTTAAACCGAACCTTTCTATTGATTGTCGAACCTCGGAGATAAACGGGCCCAATCGAATTTAATTTTTGGCCCAATTATACCAAGTAAAAGCACTCCTTAGCACTCATTATATCCGACCTAAACTTACCTTATTGTTGGCCCATTGGCCCATAAGCAACCCCAATTTACGACTCCCTAACAAATTTACCTTCCCGCAATCTCACCTTCTCAAAGCCTTCACGCAGACCTTAATCAGACCCGCAGCTATCTCGTACTCTCTATCTCGCTCGTTGTGCAAAAAAGAGAAGGACCGCTGCCTTTCCGTCGGCATCTCCGTCGTTCACGCGCAGAACCGTCGTGCTCCACCCCTCAGCCACCGTCGCGCCTCCATCTCCGTTGCACATCACTGTCGCGAGGTTCTGCTCCATCCCGACGACCTTTTACTTTCGTTGAGCAAAACACCACCAGACCATCATCATCATCTTCATCTCCACCGCGAGCCCTTGGCCGCCGTGAACCCTCCCTGACCGCGCGTCCTCCAGCCGTCGCGAGTACCACCATCTCCGGCCACCCTGCTCCACCAGCAAGCCCCGTCGCGGCTCTGCACCATCACCCTCGGTTGGGTCCTGTCGAGTCTATTTGGAGTGCCGGACGTGGCCGTCGAGGCCCGTCGAGTTCCGTCGGAGTGTCAAACCTAGCCGGTGAGCCCCGTTATCCAATTGCAGGCCTCCATCATCACCATTGTGATTCGCTAAACCTGCAACTCTGGCAGTCCCTGTTCGCACAAAAGCTCCGGTGATTCGTGCCTCGTCTTTGTTCATTGCAGCATCTCCACGAATAGCAGTCTGGCAGGCTCCTACGTGATCGTGAGGATCATCACCGTCGCTAACCGCGGCAGATTCAGTTACCGATTGCAGGCCCTGGTCAAGTTGCACCAGGGAATCTCGTTTCTCCGACCGGACAGGCTGCCACCATCGCATAGGCCACCCCTATCGCCGCTGAACACACGCTCGGACCACCGCAGGGGCGTTAGACGTGCACAACTGCTGCCCTTGTTGCTGTCCCGTGATCCCATCGGCAAGCCGTGCTTATTCGCTATTCGTGTGTCGCTTATCTCGACGAGAATCGAGTCTTTCCTCGCTGTCCTCACAAGCCTTGCTGCGGTCCCGAAGTCCAAGCTGCAAGCAATCGACCCCCCCAACGTGCATGTGCTAACCGTTTAACCTCGGTTTGGTCCCGTTTCGTAGCCCCGTACCGAGAACGGTACCCGGGCTAACCCTCGACTTAATTATTTCATTTGTATATTATTAAGTACTCGTATACGTGTTATAGTGCTGATCGTGTGATTTATGAATTAGTTTCGTGTCTTAGATAATATTTGTGAATTATTGATAGATATATTTGCCATTTGAATGCCAAAGTGATTGTCGTCACTTTGGAAAAATGTCGAACTGAGGTTAATGTAGTATTTTTCGTAGAAGTGCGGTGGATTATTGGACTTAGGAATGTCCTTGACGCAACAGCTTTGGCCTTGTGTCGTTTCGATATGTATATTGTAAGATATGAATTTTTGAAAATCATGCTGCAGCCTATTTTTGCTAAAATCACTATAATTTGTGTTTTGCTCCAAAAATTCTGATTTTTGGATATGTTGTCACATTGTTGTTATATTACATGTAGTTAAAATTTGATGTTTTAATACGGTCTGTAGCCTCGTCAAAACTCGAAAACCATTTCTGGGTTGTTTCTAAAAAAATTCATATAAAATCTAGTTCTTGTCCGAATTGGCTATGTTTTGGATATGTTGCTCTTCTGTATGATATATTGCAGCTGTAAAAATGTCAAAGTTAAATTCGGACTGTAGCTATTTTAAATGATTTAATTCAATTTCTGGTCAGATTTTGCATAAATATTTAAAATGGTTAGGAGCACGTTTGGGGGTTTTCCTTTGGTGTAAATGTGTATTTTTCAGTCTTTTATATGCTGTAAAAATTTGAATTGAAAAGTCCAAGACTAACTCCTTATGGTCCCATTCTTATAATTTTATACTAGGCTTTTTTTTAACCCGTTTTTGGCACCGATTGACCTTGATTGCAAACCCTTGTCCCGTTGATCCAGTATTTTTTGTCTAACCTTTATTGTCTGCTGTTTTATGATTTAGTAATTGGTTGGTCAAGTCTAGGAGTCGTCCTAATGTCCAACTCCACAACTTCCACGAGTTTCTTATTCGATGTGATCCGACTAAGTATAATTCTCGTTATCTGTATAGAGTTGAGATAGTTTCTTATGGGACTGTCTTGACTTATGTAGGTGTTTGACGAGCAGTGTCTCAACCATCTACGAATTTCTGGTTATTTTGCTTATCATCCGGCACCAGGTGGGTTTTATTTAAAATGTTATGTCGTAAATGTTATTTATGTTCTTGTGGTATGATCAATGTATGGATGTGAACCATGTAGCCTATCGATGTGAGTTGTTACGGCCGTCGGTATGGTTGTCCTCGTCGATGTAATACGGTGCCCTTGTGTGGCAGTCTCTCTAAGCCCCAAGTGGGCCATATCGGACTAAGTTACATGGCGTGCCTTCGATATGCGTGTCGAGCTAAGTCACACGGCGTGCTTTCGACATGTACTCCTATTGTCTGGTTGACGAGATAAGTCACATGGCGTGCCCTCGAACAGACCAGCAGTAGCTAATGATAGGTGTGTACACATGAGTAATGAAATTGGTGTTTGTGATTGGAGATGTGACATGTTGATTGATTTATGTTCATGCAAAGACCATACCTTTTGATTATTGATTATTGTTTTATTGTTGTAAATAACGTTTACTGCATAGTGGTGAGCACTACTGTTCCTCTTGTGGTCATCCCCACCTGGTCTTCATTCAGGTTAGTATTGTGGGCACGACAGAGGGAGGCGAGTGGTGGTCTATAATTGAATGTTGCTTCCGCCTGTTGAATTGTCTAATGATATTATTGCGTTTTGGACTAATGGATATTGGATTATTGAAATTTGAATTATTGTTAAGGAGATTCTCCTTATTTCCTTTTGAGGATTTATGATTGTTTAAATGAGGAATGATGATTGATGATTGAGAATCGCGATTAATGTTGATTATTGGAAATCGCTTTGGAAAATGAGTAATGCCTCAATTAGTAATGATATAAAATTTGAAAAAATTTATTCTGAATTTTGTCTATTAAAAGTGGGGCGTTACAATTTGGTATCAGAGCCAGTCTGTGTTTCTGTAGACTGGTTAATGTGAATTATGTGATTATGTGCTTTGATCCTAAGATAAGACCACTCGCTCTCGTCGTGCCGCGCCAGCTCAGGTATGAGTATCTGAATGATATTGAGATTATTGTGCATTGCTTGAATATTGATTATTGAAGTGAAATCAGGGACTGGAATTTATCCTCCTGCTTTTGAACGTTCTTGAACTCTAGATGAGTGGCGAACTTAGTTGTATGAACTTGAACTCTAGCGGTATAGAGTTATGTTCTGAATTGAGAATTGATTATTTGGAAATTCGATATAACGTTATCGAGTAAACTATTTTTATAGCAGTGCTTTTGCTATAAGACTTGTTGTCCTCAAGAGAGGACCATTCGCAATGCCATCTCGAAAGGAGAAGGCTTAAATGAAGGGAGCAGACGACTGAAGGAGTCCCAGGTATTTGAGTATTCGGGAGTCTGTAACCGTTGTCGATAGGACCATTAGATGCGTGATTAGAATCCAGTCAAAGGCGGCGATGACCTATTCTTTTGCGAAAATTCTCTTCAGTATATTAAGCCACGAGCGATTTCCTAGCAGCAGTAGGACTTACCGAGAACAGCTTGAACCGATGAAGGAGGCGGTGAATCGTGGACTCGTGGATGCGAGGCAACTTTGTTCCATTTTTGAATTCTTGTCTTCTTGTAGAATTTTGCAAACCCTTGTTGTTTTGTATGACAAGCAATTTTGAATTGTGCTTGAAGCTTCTTTCGTTGGCCAATTTTTGTGTTTTGATAATTTCGTTTGATCTTCCCCTTCCTTGCGTAAAACTTCAGATGGAGTGATTTGGCGCATATCAAGGAGTGTTTCTTACCACCTTAAAAGATTATGCAGAAACCTTTTAAGGAGGATAGATGCATCCGGAGCAAGCACACCGTGAGGTGCAGAACCTTCTTAGTTTTTAATTCTGTTCATCGCAGTCTTTAAGAAATCCCGTCCTTTTACTTCTTTTGGAGTTTTGGGGGAGCTGACGTGACGAAAGATGCTGATAGTCCGAAATATCGGGGCGAGCTAGTTATTATATATCTCGGCAGGAGCTGCTGATTTGGGATTATTCCCAACTAAATAACTGTGTTTTTGAGAATTCTCGTCTATCTCAATCGTTGATCGTTCGCATATTAGAGTGTCATTTTGAGAAGCCGGTGGACTTGGAGCTCGAGCATGCCCTTGCTATCTTTGAGACTTTTGAAACCTTTGAAATTGTGAAACGACTGAAATTATATTGGACCCAAAATTCTCGTTAATTTGTAAAACCATTTCTTTTTGGTGAGTTGAGATTGCAACTTTCTTGTGAAACCTTGAACCCAACGCCGGCCCTGGCTGGGTGTAGCCACGCGAAGTGGTGGCCGAGCACGCACGACCATGCTGAGAGACGGGAGGCTTGCGCGCGGTCGACCGTTGACTCGCATGTGAACTGCAGCCGCCATCACTGTACGCGCGAACTTCCCAGGCCAGCGTGTCCGGCCAACCATCGATGTTTTTCCTGAACCGTTGAAACCGTTTCATGCTAGAATACTTGGTTGTCCTTTTGATCCCATTGCATTCGAACCTTGAACCGAGAGCTCCAAGTCTCACTAAATATGTTTAAAACCTTAATCGATGATTTCTGATTAAGGAGTGTAGTCGATGAATCCCTATGCTTTACTTGAGAGTTTCTCAAGTCGGTGAAGTGGGAATGTCATGTTGCTTTTTGCCAAGCCTTATGTTCGCACATAAGGGCTGCGTACGACTCGTGGAGTCGATATCGTGTGAGTATGAGCATATGGGGGTGTGTTGTCTATATGTGTGATACCGTGTCGATGTCTCTGATAGAGACACGCGACCCATGATGAAATCAGAGCTAATTGTTGATACTCATGGGTATAGGCCAAGCTGGACTGGGTCCCTTGCAAGAGGATTTACGCCTGAGCTCGGGCAGGATTGATCACCCTCCCGTGCAATAAGGTAAACATATGAGCATAGGACGAGTCGGATTGAGTCCTGTAGGTGAGTGTATGCTTTTCGAGTATAGGGCGATAGGACTCATGCGAGCAGAATCGAATTTTGGAGCGGTTACTCGGACCTCATGATTGGAAATTCCCGTTCGAGTCTTACGTGTTCTTTCGCATTTCCGAGGACGGAAATATTTTAAGGAGGATAGATTGTAACGCCCCGTTTATTTGAGAATTAATTATAGTTTTTGATTATATTTATTATTGCTTATTTATTTTTATTATTACCGATTGCCTAAATATTACTAATTGCTTAAATGCCTAATTGCGATTTTTGTTATTATTATTATTATTATTATTATTATTATTATTATTATTATTATTATTATTATTATTATTATTATTATTATTATTATTATATTGATGTTATTTATATTATTTATCTAATTTTCTAATTGCTTAATTATTATATTATAATTGTGTGTATTATGTATATGTGCCTATTTATATATTTGCGGCGAATTATTTATTTTAATTCTCCATCGTTTGGCGTTAAACGGAGCCTTTCTATTGATTGTCAAACCTCGGAGATAAACGGGCCCAATCGAATTTAATTTTCGGCCCAATTATACCAAGTAAGGCACTCCTTAGCACTCATTATATCCGACCCAAACTTACCTTATTGTTGGCCCATTGGCCCATAAGCAACCCCAATTTACGGCTCCCTAACAAATTTATCTTCCTGCAATCTCACCTTCTCAAAGCCTTCACGCAGACCCTAATCAGACCTGCAGTTATCTCGTACTCTCTCTCTCGCTCGTTGTGCAGAAAAGAGAAGGACCGCTGCCTTTCCGTCGGCATCTCCGTCGTCCACGCGCAGAGCCGCCGTGCTCCACCCCTCGGCCACCGTCGCACCTCCATCTCCGTTGCACATCACTGTCGCGAGGTTCTGCTCCATCCCGGTGACCTTTTACTTTCGTTGAGCAAAACACCACCAGACCATCATCATCGTCTTCATCTCCACCGCGAGCCCTCGGCCGCCGTGAACCCTCCCTGACCGCGCGACCTCCAGCCGTCGCGAGTACCACCATCTCCGGCCACCCTGCTCCACCAGCAAGCCCCATCGCGGCTCTGCACCATCACCCTCCGTTGGGTCCTGTCGAGTCCATTCGTAGTGCTGGACGTGGCTGTCGAGTTCCGTCGGAATGTCAAACCTAGCCGGTGAGCCCCGTTATCCAATCGCAGGCCTCCATCATCACCATCGCGATTTGCTAAACCTGCAACTCCGGCAGTCCCTGTTCGCACAGAAGCACCGGTGATTCGCGCCTCGTCTTTATTCGTTGCAGCATCTCCACGAATAGCAGTCCGGCAGGCTCCTATGCGATCGCGAGGATCATCACCGTCGCTAACCGCGACAGTTTCAGTTACCGATTGCAGGCCCTGGTCAAGTTGCACCGGCAAATCCCGTTTCTCCGACCGGACAGGCTGCTACCATCGCACAGGCCACCCCTATCGCCGCTGAACACACGCTCGGACCACCGCAGGGGCGTTAGACGTGCACAACCGCTGCCCTTGTTGTTGTACCGTGATCCCATTGGCAAGCCGTGCTTATTCGTTGTTCGTGTGTCGCTTATCCCGACGAGAACCGAGTCTTTCCTCGTTGTCCTCGCAAGCCTTGCTGCGGTCCCAAAGTCCGAGCTGCAAGCAATCGACCCCCCCTCCCCCAACGTGCACGTGCTAACCGTTTAACCTCGGTTTGGTCCTGTTTCGTAGCCCCGTCCCGAGAACGGTACCCGGGCTAACCCTCGACTTAATTATTTCGTTTGTATATATGTTTTTAACTGCTCGTATACATGTTATAGTGCTGATCGTGTGATTTATGAATTAGTTTCGTGTCTTAGATAATATTTGTGAATTATTGCTATATATATTTGCCATTTGAATGCCAAAGTGATTGCCATCACTTTGGAAAATTGTCGAACTAAGGTTAATGTAGTATTATTCGTGGAAATTCTGTGGATTATTGGACTTAGGAATGTCCTTGACGCAACGGCTTTGGCCTTGTGTCGTTTCGATATGTATATTGTAAAATATGAATTTTTGAAAATCATGCTGCAGCCTATTTTTGCTGAAATCACTATAATTCGTGTTTTGCTCCGAAAATTCTTATTTTTGGATATGTTGTCACATTGTTGTTATATTACATGTAGTTAAAATTTGATGTTTTAATACGGTCTGTAGCCTCGTCAAAACTCGAAAACCATTTCTGGGTTGTTTCTAAAAAAATTCATATAAAATCTAGTTCTTGTCCGAATTGGCTATGTTTTGGATATGTTGCTCTTCTGTATGATATATTGCAGCTGTAAAAATGTCAAAGTTAAATTCGGACTGTAGCTATTTTAAATGATTTAATTCAATTTCTGGTCAGATTTTGCATAAATATTTAAAATGGTTAGGAGCACGTTTGGGGGTTTTCCTTTGGTGTAAATGTGTATTTTTCAGTCTTTTATATGCTGTAAAAATTTGAATTGAAAAGTCCAAGACTAACTCCTTATGGTCCCATTCTTATAATTTTATACTAGGCTTTTTTTTAACCCGTTTTTGGCACCGATTGACCTTGATTGCAAACCCTTGTCCCGTTGATCCAGTATTTTTTGTCTAATCTTTATTGTCTGCTGTTTTATGATTTAATAATTGGTTGGTCAAGTCTAGGAGTCGTCCTAATGTCCAACTCCAAAACTTCCACGAGTTTCTTATTCGATGTGATCCGACTAAGTATAATTCTCGTTATCTGTATAGAGTCGAGATAGTTTCTTATGGGACTGTCTTGACTTATGTAGGTGTTTGACGAGCAGTGTCTCAACCATCTACGAATTTCTGGTTATTTTGCTTATCATCCGGCACCAGGTGGGTTTTATTTAAAATGTTATGTCGTAAATGTTATTTATGTTCTTGTGGTATGATCAATGTATGGATGTTAACCATGTAGCCTATCGATGTGAGCTGTTACGACTGTCGGTACAGTTGTCCTCGTCGATGTAATACGGTGACCTTGTGTGGCAGTCTCTCTAAGTCCCAAGTGGGCCATATCGGACTAAGTTACATGGCGTGCCTTCGATATGCGTGTCGAACTAAGTCACATGGCGTGCTTTCGACATGTACTCTTATTGTCTGGTTGACGAGCTAAGTCACATGGCATGCCCTCGAATAGACCAGCAGTAGCTAATGATAGGTGTGTACACATGAGTAATGAAATTGGTGTTTGTGATTGGAGATGTGACATTTTGATTGATTTATGTTCATGCTGAGACCATATCTTTTGAATATTGATTACTGTTTCATTATTGTAAATAACGTTTACTGCATAGTGGTGAGCACTACTGTTCCTCTTGTGCTCATCCCCACCTGCTCTTCATTGATGCAGGTTAGTATTGCAGGCACGACAGCGGGAGGCGAGTGGTGGTCTATAATTGAATGTTGCTTCCGCCTATTGAATTGTCTTATGATATTATTGCGTTTTGGACTAATGGATATTGGATTATTGAGATTTGAACTATTGTTAAGGAGATTCTCATTATTTTCTTTTGAGGGTTTATGATTATTTAAATGAGGAATGATGATTGATGATTGAGAATCGCGATTAATGATGATTATTGGAAATCGCTTTGGAAAATGAGTAACGCCTCAATTAGCAATGATATAAATTTTGAAAAAATTTATTCTGAATTTCGTCTATTAAAAGTGGGGCGTTACATGTTTGCTATGTTGTGCTCGCGACCTGATATTTGTTATGCCGTGGGCATGGTAGCAAGATATCAGAGTAATCCAGGACCGGAACATTGGTCTGCGTAAAGCATATACTCAAGTACCTACGTAGGACTAAGGAGTACATGTTTAGTTACCAGGCAGATGAATATGGGTACACCGATTCTGACTTCTAGGCAGACCGGGACGAAAGCAAGTCAACCTCAGGGTTTGTGTTTACTTTAGGAGGAGGAGCCATAGTATGGAGGAGTGTCAAGTCGAAATGCGTGGCGGACTCAACCATGGAGGCTGAGTATGTAGCAGCCTCAGAGGCAGCGAAAGAAGCTGTCTGGCTCAGGAATATTCTCCTCGACCTTGATGTGGTACCGAGTTTGCCCGCTGCGATTACAGTGTTCTGTGATAACAGAGGAGCAGTAGCAAATTCGAAGGAGCCACGGACCAGCCGCCGTTGTCGTCCTCAGACGCCGAACCGCCAACTTCGCGAACGCCACCCTCAAACTTGAACGCCGAGCCGCCAGGGTCGTACTCAGATCCAGACATCGAGTGTCCTGCAGCTGCCGGAAAACGGACGCCGCCTTTGGGATCGAACGCCGACCTATCGTCTCTACCTGCAAGAGTGCCGCTATCACCGAAAAACGGACCTCACCTCCAAGCTCGTATCCCAACTGATTTTCACCGAAAACGTAGTGTTAGAGAATTAGACTATCTGAGAGATTTTTTATTTTTCTGTCGATCTTATTAGTTTAAGTAGATGATTTTTCTTTTGGGCCTAGTATATATGGGCCTGTAGAATTACTTAGAATATGAAAGTACATGGCCTAGATAGTGACTGCGTGAACTTGTGAATTTATTGTGTACAAAATGTAAAGGTAAGGGCTCTGGTAGATGTTGTAATTAATAGAATAGATAGAATTAGGCCGAAGCAGACAGCAAGAAATCTCAAAGTCGAAGACCTCGTCAGGAACCTGAGGAATAAGATCAAAAAAAGAACCAACCTCTCTAGCCGATGATATTCTTAAGCCAACACTTTGCCACGGCCCAAGGTAATCCTACCCCTAATTTTGCTTTAAATACATACACACACACACACACACACACACATGTATATATATATATATGCGTATACATATATGCAAATGAATATATATATATATATATGCATATATATAGTAAAAATAATAAATAATAGATATACATACGCATATATTCATACATGAAAGAATGCAGATCAATTCTTACTCGTAGATGTCGAGCCGAGACGGGAAGTTTGAGGGAAGTCGGTCTGCTGCAAGTCTTTGGGATAGGCTGTTACAGGTATGCTATAATAGCTATGTTTTGCAGATTCTATCAATTCCATTTTGATCTGGCCATCATGTTTCGATCAAAGTACATATATTTGAAGTTTATTTATTTATGCAATACATACTCCATGTCTTATATTGAGGTAGTGTGGTTTAAAGTGTTTCAAACAGAAAGATCACCTACCGGTTTGTTATAAGACTAAATCATTCGTTCACAGTCTAGACTGGCAGTGAGACCCCACTTGGAAAAAGGTTGTAGTGTATTCTTGATTCAGTTGGTCTTTGACTAGAGAATTACACTAGCACTTATGTTGAACAGGATCGCGGAAGGCAAAGGTTATGAGACTCACTGACCGTTGTTGTAACCTCGTCCTTCAGTGATTGCTGCGTTCTCTTAAGCTGTAAGATAATATAAAATAGGCATATATTTTTATTTCTTATTTATTTGATTTACCAAGTGATATCTATTGTATTAGAATGACATACGAGGTATTTTGGTCAGTAAGAATAATTATATGATGTGCTATTATAAATTATTTACGGTCACTATGTTCCAATGCGCTGGATTGATGACGTCCCTGAAATGAGCTCAGAAATGTATGTTATGTTAAACCCTGCATGTAGACGATTGTCTGACATAATGGTTAAGGATCTGAGTGGTACTAATTTCAGAAATGAATAAGAAGTTGATTAATTACTTTGTCAGTAATTTAATTAATCAACGAACGTTATATCTTAAACATAGGGAGGTAAATCGATCAATCGAATTAATATTATTTAATCATGGAGGCTCAATTTTATTGGTAAATAGTGGCTAAATGGGAGAGCAATAATATTACTCTAGTGGGATGTTTTATTATTTAATTCCATTAAATAGCAATTAATTTTATTCCATATTAATTAATTAATTAGGAGAATAAAATTCCTACTCGAATCTTCTCTTGGGATTACGAGACTTGGGAGTCTTCTAGAAGATGGAGATTAGTAGGAAATATATTTCCTACATTATATTATTAATTGGAGTAAAATTAGGTTTCCTAAATTAGGAATTAATTCTATTCCAAGATTATTAATTTAATTAGGAAAGGTATTCCTACTAGGATCTTCTCTAGTGTTAGGAGACTAAGGAGTCTTCTAGAAGAGATGGATTAGTAGGAGATCTCCTTCCTACATTGAGTTAGTATTGGATTAGAATTAGGATTCTAGGCCTAATGGAATCAGCTCCTTAAGGTCCCTAATGGAGCCTATAAATACACCATGTCCCAACCTCTCCTACGTAGATGTGTTGGCCGAAATTTCTCTCTACATACGCGCGAGAAATATCTTTGTTCGAGAGTTAGGGAGATTTGATTAAACGCTCCACCATGTTTGATCGAAGTAGGTGTTTAGGTAATCCATTAGAAGGCTTTTTGGTATAATATATTGAGCCTTTATATTACATATATTTTCCGGTCATCATCATCATCACATTGCCGCCGACCGCTGCCCATCGCCGCCGTGAGCCACCACCGGAAATCGCCTACTACCGCCGGAAGTCGCCTGAGCCCAGCCGATCACAACCGCCCGCTACCGCAAGCAGTCGCATATCGCCCCAGGCTCCGCCAGCGACGCCCAGCAACCGTCCGCGAGCTCCCAGCACTGCCTGTCTGCTCACCGATCACTCCAGCTGCCAGTCGTCCTGCCCGAGAGATCCCAGCGCCCGTTCGCAACGCGCCCGCTATTCCTCGCACGCCCAGGACAACCGCAGCACACGCCCGCGTGATCCCAGACGCCAGCGCCTAGTCCGCGAAGGCCTAAGAGTCCCAGCGCCCGTCCGCAACAC
>CACSLK010007274.1:897056-925919 GCA_902706635.1 Striga hermonthica
CACCATTTCGCCCACCGTGGAGCCAAGCTCCGGCGAGGCCGACGTCACTATTTATCTCGTCGTCGAGCCAAGCTCCGGCCAGGCAAACGTCACTATTTCACCCGTCGTGGAGCCAAGCTCCAGCGAGGCCAACGTCGCTATTTCGCTTGCTGTGGAGTCCAGCTCTTGCGATGGAGACGTCGCTATTTCGCTTGCTGTGGAGCTCAGCTCCGGCGAGGCCGACGTCACTATTTAGCCTGCCGTGGAGCCCTGCTCCGGCTAGGCGGACGTCACTATTTAACCCGCCGTGGAGCCAGCTCCGGCCAGGCCGACATCAATATTTAGCCCGCCGTGGAGCCAAGCTTCGGCCAGGCCGACGTCACTATTTCGCCCGCCGTAGAGCCCAGCTCCGGCGAGGCCGACATCGCTATTTCGCCCGCCGTGGAGCCCAGCTCTGGCGAGGCCGACGTCCCTGTTTAGCCCGCCGTGGATCTCAGCTCCAGCGAGGCCGACGTCACTATTTAGCCCGCCGTAGAGCGCCGCTCCGGCAAGGCCGACGTCAATATTTAGCCCGCCGTAGAGCCCCAATCCGGCGAGGCCGACGTCACTATTTCGCCCATCATAGAGCCTCGCTCCGGCGAGGCCGACGTCACTATTTCGCCCGCCATGGAGCCCAGCTCTGGGGAGGCCGACGTCACTATTTAGCCCGCTGTGGAGCCAAGCTCCGGCCAGGCCAACGTCACTATTTTGCCTGCCGTGGAGCCCAGCTCCGACAAGGCTGACGTCGCTATTTCGCCCGTCGTGGAGCAAGTTCCAGCCAGGCCAACGTCACTATTTAGCCCGCCGTGGAGCTCAGCTCCTACCAGACCGACGTCACTATTTAGCCCGCCGTGGAGCCCCGCTCCGGCGAGGCCGACGTCACTATTTGGCCCATCGTAGAGCCAAGCTCCGGAGAGGCCAATGTCACTATTTCACCCGCCGTGGAGCCCAACTCTGGGGAGGCCGACGTCACTATTTAGCCCACCGTGGAGCTAAGCTCCGGCTAGGCCGACGTCACTATTTCGCCCGCCGTGGAGCCCAGCTCCGGCAAGGCCGAGGTCGCTATTTCGCCTGTCGTGGAGCCCAGCTCCGGCGAGGCCGACGTCTTTATTTAGCTTGCCGTGGAGCTCAGCTCTTGCCAGGCCGACGTCACTATTTAGCCCGCCGTGGAGCCCCGCTACGGCGAGGTCGACGTCACTATTTAGCCCGTCGTGGAGCCAAGCTCCGGCCAGGTCGACGTCAATATTTGGCCCACTGTGGAGCCCCGCTCCGGCGAGGCCGAAGTCACTATTTTGCCCGCCGTAGAGCCCCGCTCCAGTGAGGCCGACGTCACTATTTAGCTCTCTGTGGAGCCCAGCTCTGGCTAGGCCGACGTCACTATTTAGCCCACTAACGAGCTCCAGCTAGGCCAAAAATACTACTGAGTCCGGCTAGGCCAAAAATACTACTGAGTCCGAACACGAGACCAGTCAGGTAAGCTGCCACGTAATTATGTGCAGGTCGGGTTCAGTACGATGACCCGGCCGGCACAAGCCGGGCTCAGCACAATGACCCGGTCAGGCCAAAGATACTATCAAGTCCGAACACGAGATCGGTCAGGTAAGTTGCCACGTAATTATGCAGGTCGGGTTCAGTATGATGGCCCCGCCGGAACAAGCTGGGCTCAACACGATGACTCAATCATGCCACAACATCACTGTAAAAAGTAATAAAAAAAGCGCTCAGCTCAACCACGAAGCTCGACCAAGTAATAAATAAGCGTCCAACTCAATCACGAAGCTCGGCCAAGTAATAAATAAGTGTCGAGCCCGATCACGAGGCTCGTCCAAGTAAAAAATAAGCACTGAGATGAATCGTGAAGCTCAGATAGGTAATGCGCCACCGTAATTAGTGCGATAAAGTGCACGAGCCAGGCTCAACGAGCAGTCCAGTCAGGCCAAACCGTCACCGAGCCCAACATGCGGCTCGGAAAGGTGGAAAGGTTAACACCGTAATCATTGGTGCAATAAATTGCACAAACCAGGCTCGAAAAATGGACACGGTTAGGCCGAAGCGCCCTGAAACTAGAAACTGAACTCCAAAAACAGTTCGGCCCAACTAGACATGCGACAAGGTGCTCTCGTTTGTCAAACATTCATCACATGCATTCATCATACATTCATCACATGCATTCATCATACATTCATGCATTCCTCATTTGACCACATTATGCATACATTCTCATAAGAAACAAAGAGCTCAAAGCTCACTCATAAAAAGAGCTCTAAGCTCACTCATGTCGACAATTCAAAATGCATTCCGATGCCAAAAAACGGGAACTAAATCGCCCGACTAGGCCATTCATGTAACGCCCCGTTCGATTTATAGAAATTCCCAAAATATTCTACTTATGAAATATTATTTATAAGGTTATACTTATTTCATTAGTCGCGATCAGAGTAGTCGATCGTTTTATTTTTTTAAATGTTCGTCGTAGGCGATTCGGTTTACTCGAGTGACCCGACTATAATCTGTTGGAATATGGAATAATTGGGTTTATTATTTATTGTCTTTATTGTTATTATCATTGTTACTTAAATGTCTAATTTCTCTTAATTGTTTAATTGATTTTTATTATTATTATTATTTTTATTATTATTAATATTTATATAATTGTCAAATGTGATTCATGTGTATTATTATTGTATTATATATATATATATATTCGGTTTTATTTTATTTATCGTGCGAATATTATCAAGCCTCGATGATTTATTATTGAACCGAGTATTCGGCCCGAGCCATTCGAACTGCGTATCTCGCGAGCCCATGGCCGACCCGCGCCCGTGTGCGCCCCTACCCGGCTAACCTTTTCTCTCTCCCCTTTTGTTTCCTTGTTGACCGAGTTTAGGGTAAGATTAGAAGGTATAATTATGCTTAACCTAGTTTTATAAATTCATGAGATTCCTTAGCATCTCGTAAATTTTGCAGCAGACTTTGAGAGAAAACCCTTGGCCCGACTAAAATCCCGCAGCCTCGTCAATCTCTCTTCCCATCTATTATCGTCCATCATCATCATCGTTTTCCTCCATCGCGACATTCCTCCAGCAGAAAAACCGCAGACCACCATTCATCGCCGGCCTTCCCTGATATCCACAGCAGATCAGCATACAAACGCCGCCCTGCATTTTCTGGCGAGTTTGCTGTCAGGCCATGATACCTGCGTACTCTACCCCGATCATATCCCGCGATCGCTGCCCCTGCACCGTAACGCCGTCGCGAGCAGAGCACCTTCCCCGACAATCCCCGGCGAGTTCCGCTATCACACTGTCGCGCAATAAGAAGACTTCTAGCAGGACCGATGTCCGTCGTCGGACCACCGTTCTTAGCCGTCGGGTCCCGTCTAGTCCCGTCAGAGTGTCGAGCGTAGCCGTTGCGTCCCACCATGTTCCGTCAGAGTGCCGAACAAAGCCAGCGAGTCCCGACGTATTTTCTTCCCACTGCTCTTGCTTTCCCTGCTCACGAGTTTCCCGTGCTCTACCGTTGCTGTCCATCGTGAGCCATCGTCCGTCGCTGCAGTTCGTGGGTCCCGTCCATTGCCGCCGACGTTAGTGACTCATGTACTTGTTGCTTACACGTCGTGTCACTGCCCGTTCGTACCATCTCGGACCATCATAGTCACGATCATCGCCTCGTCCATCATTGTTCGCGTTTTGCTCATCCCAGCGAAAATGCACGACTTTTGAGGTCCCGTTGGTGACCGAAGTGTAGTCGTCGAGCCGTTCGATCCTTACGTTGCTCGTTTCTCGTACCCCATCCCGAGAACGGTATCGAGACTAGATCCTTCTTGCGTTATTTTTCGTGTTTATTTGATGTGTTAATCGTTCCCTATGATTTATACATGCTCTATGAACTAATGTGTACGTTGTTTCGTTTCTTTTCGATAATCGTCGTGTTATGTGTGATCGTCGTCGATTCGTGTGAATCGAACGAAAACACGTTAACTCGTGTTAAGTTGCTATGGATTGGAACCTTATAGAATCCTTGGTCTTATGGCAAAGACCTCGGACGATTCCATCGTAAATCGAGTCGTTTATGAATTTATGAGCGTTTATGCTCGCTGAATTGGTATTTGAATTTTTATAAATTATATACTGATCCAATTGTTGTAAAATTTTGAACTGTAAATGACTCCGGTAATTATATAGCTCTTGTAAAAATTTTAGAATTTTCTGAGGTCTGTAGCTATTTTTAGAAATTATAGTGATTTCTGGTCAGATTTGTGTTAAATTCATAATAAATTTTGTAGTGCTCCAAAATTTTTTAATATGTTGTCTCTCTATCTGATTTATACCTTGTGTAAAATTTTTAGAATATTTGAACTGATATTGATAGGGTAAATAGTTTGTTTACGGTTTCTTCTGAATAGTGTTTTAATTTTGATAAATTGGTTAGTTGCTTAAAATCTGATTTTTGGCTGAGATGCTTGTTTTATGTGTGATTTCATTCTGTTAAAATATTAGAATTTTTGGAGTTCAAAATATTTCGACTTTATTTAAAATATGAAAACTGCTGAATGTTGTAGCAATTTTATTAATTCGATGTTAAGTGTTTAAGGCTGAGATTTTTACACAATGTTATTCACATGTTGAGGTTCCTTGGATAAAAATTTTAGAGTTTGAATCATGCTTTTGGTCTGGTTGTTTATTTATGCTCGTTTTTGCTATAAACTTGCTCGAATTTTATAAATAGCGTACTTTGATTTTGGGGCTGAAAATTTGTGGTTATGCTATGTTCTGGGAAGTGAATTGTTTGTTAAAATTTCAGAGCCTAACTCTTTTGATAACCTGATCAACTTGTTTTTGGTGATTTAAAACTAGTATTTGCAATTTTATGGCCTTATCAATGAAAACTGTGAATCAACTCGCTTTCTGTTTCTTTGTGTGAACTTCCATGTGTTTTTGGTTGAGTCTTAGTGTCGAGCCTAAGTGTTCCAACGTCCACAGGACTTCACAAACAACTTAGTTGAATCAAGTTCGGCTAAGTATAATTGTGATTTCCGTTTAAGTCAAAATAGATGTTGATTGTAGCATCTGGACTTAATGTAGGTGCTTGACGAGCCCAGCTTGCCGCCTATTCGTGCTTCTGTGTTATCTCCTGCTGTTATCGAGGTGGGTATTAATTATAAATTGCTATGCTTTAATTAATTGCTTTTGTTGTGGTATGATCAAAGTGTGAGTGTGAACCATGTAGCCTTCGATGTGAGCTATGTTGGCCGTCGAACGGTTATCCTCGTAGCTATAGAATGTACTTTCGGGTAGTCTTCTCTATTTATGTATGACAGCCAGGACATAAGCCTTGGGTGTGATCCTCGTATGTAAGGCCAAGGCGTGAGTTTTGGCATTCAGGGTGGATTTATTCCTACTGTTTGGGCATCGATGCAAGGCCCGAGGTACATTCGATATGTGTATCAAATAGTTGGATTTATTCCTACTGTTTGGGCATCGATGCAAGGCCCGAGGGGCATTCGATAAGTGTATCAAATAGTTGGATTTACTCCTGGTGACTAGACATCGATGCAAGGCCCGCGGGGCATTCGATACGTGTATCAGTTCAGTAGTCTATTGATATAGGTATGCACATGAGGGTTGACTCTGGGATAGGAGATGGTATATTAACTGATTTGTGTTCATATTGCGACCATACCTGCTTTTTTTTAAGAATTGAATATTAATTATTGTATAGCGGTGAGCACCTTGATTTTCCTATTGTGCTCATCCCCACCTGCTCTTCATGGATGCAGGTTAGTATTTGCGGCCACGACAAGGGGAGGCGAGTGGTGGTCATATTACTGTTTTTATTTCCGCTGCTTTGAACCGCTTAGTATTATTTATGAACTTCTGATTTATGTTGAGAACTGGATGATTGATAGGGAGTGTACTCCCTAGTATCTATGAATTGAGTAACCCAGTTTTGGGAGTTCATGTTATGGATGCATGTTAGTATTTGCGGCCACAACAAGGGGAGGCGAGTGGTGGTCATATTACTATTTTTATTTCCGCTGCTTTGAACCGCTTAGTATTATTTATGAACTTCTGATTTATGTTGCGAACTGGATGATTGATAGGGAGTGTACTCCCTAGTATCTATGAATTGAGTAACCCAAGTTTGGGAGTTGATGTTATGGATGAACCCGGTTTGGGTGTTGATTTGATTATTGAACCCGTTTGGGAGATCCATTTATGATATGATTGGAAATTGTTTTTGAAATGCGTAGTGCCTCAAGTATTTTGAAATAAATTTTGAAAAATTTATTCTGATTTTCGTCAAGTAAAAGTGGGGCATTACAATTCAGGCCCTATCCAATCAGAAAAATCGCCCATTTACTCAAAACTGACTCTACTCGTCAAAGATCAAGGCATGATTATCATCGTCACATCAGGCCAAAGCCTAAAATGATCAACAAAACGTTCGAGGGTCCCAAAACACCCTAAAATTGCATAATCACCCGCGATGAAATCACTATTTTTCGCTAAAAACTGACAAGATAAAAAGTGATCTCATGAATCACGCGAAAATTATCCACCACGCGCACTCGTCTACATATTTGCGATTTCGCCAATATCTCTCATTACGCGTAAATCTTAACACAATAAAAAGAGAACGAAGCTCAAAAGATCATGAGGCGAAAATATTGCCAAATTGTAAAGAATAAACGCGACTTCAGAACAGTTCAATCCAGAACATGTCCTAAACTCGGGGGCCTCCTGTTGATACCCAATTTGGCTTTGATTAATTAAATGATAATTGAAATAATAAAATACGGCCCGATAACCAAGGAGTCGGAATTTCGTAATAAATAAATATACAAACAGGTTTCAAGACTGATCGCCAAAGAGTCGATCGAATCCCTATACGTTGTGTCAATCCGCTACTAAGCCGAGCAAATTCGAGGTGATCGACTGACATAGATACCATAAAGGAGCCACCGTTGGGAGACGCAGTAATTGCCGACAAGATAGATGTCAACCGAAACTGTCAAGAGTCGTAGGTCCCACAATGATTATCTCCCATTAAATAATATTGTACTAGTTTTTATTTATTTAATAGCCCACTTGTAATTGAAATAGGGGGCATGTATATATATATATATATATATATATATATCATAAAAAGAGGAGAGAGAGAGAGAGGGATGAATTCATTTTATTTCCCTTCTCCCTACAACTCAAAAAGGAGAGGAAAATTCTCCAAAATGAAGCAAATAAAACACCCACTTTTGTTCATCTTTCTCTTGATCTTTATTCAAAAACTCGATTTTATATTCAACGATTGATAGTTCGATTTTCGACATCAACACTTTTTTGATCGTTCGATTTCGACATCAACACTTTCTTAAAGGACTGGTTCAACATGCCGGTTTTGACCTTTCCGGCTAATCAACTAACGACGATGGGTTCTTAACTGATTTATTGGCACAATTCGATGTGGTCAATTGAGCAATCAGATTTTTAAAACTGCAGATGGGTAGGCTAATAAATATATATAAAATTTTTACTTTTACTATCAGATATTATAGTTGTAAAAGATGTAGTTAAAATGAGAACCAAGTCTTAGCGTGAGTACCGTGATAACTGCTATTTTTAGTTTTACATGGTGCTATGATTAATTGTGTTTAGTGCTATTTTTAACATAAATTTATTTTATTAAAAATAGCAACACAATTTATATTAGTATTTTTAAAAATGATAGCACGATGTGTGTTAAAAATAGCATCATACACAATTGTAAATATCATCAAATATGGTTCTCACGGTTCTCACATCAACACTGATTTTTATTTGAACCAGCCCCTAATTGTAAAAATAGTATGTCGATTTAATAATTAGACATGAGTTAATAAAATAATTTCCTTATCAAATATTCTTTTCTTGATTTTTCTTTTCTTTTTTTTTTTTTTGGTACAATCTTTTTTACTTTTTTCCCAAGAAGTAATTGGAAGATATGAAGAATTTATAAAATATTACTTTGTCTAATAATAGTCTAAATATTAGAACATATTACTTTTGATTTTATACAAAATAATAATAATAATACTAATAATAATAATAATAATAATAATAATAATAATAATAATAATAATAATAATAATAATTGGAATGTAATCGGCGGTGATTTGAAATTTGTGGAGGAGTTGTCAACAAATTGTGACAAAATTTATAAAGATTTTTTTTTTTTTTTTTAAAACATCTCAGATTGGGATGGGGGGTTGAGGCTACACCCCCGACCTGTGAATATAATGGCCCATCAGGCCTAAAAAAAGTCAATGGTCTACATCCAAGTCGGAAGTACATAGAGCAACATTAAAAGCATAGAAAGCAAAATAAGAGAAAAATAAAAATACAAGGATCACAAAAAATATCCGATGTGTATCTAAAATCAAATCCTCATAAATGGTCGTCCTGATCATAGTGACCTGGCATGGAGTCCAAAATGTCATATCTAGTCAGGGGCAGAAGGTGGCGGGTGACCGAATCTGAAGGCTGGGTACTCTAACTGGTCCATCCGAATGAGCGTCCGAAGCCGGAGGGGAATGTCCTCATGAAGGAGGGTGCGTCTATGGGGTATAAGTGCCCCCGAGCTAGCAAGGAAATCGGCAGGCCGATTCCCCTCCCGGAATATGTGCGAGACCTGGTAATGGATCGAACGGATGGTGTCTCTGATACGCATAAAAGGATGCTGGATCTGCCATGGATCGAACGGAGGGTGTCTATCTTTATAAAGATAGACTTGATGTTTTTCCAATGAGAATATTAATCAGTGCAAGAAATGAAATGAACGCAAAGTGTCACTTTTGAAAATTATCATATACAATGGGACATTTAGGCCAAACAACAATTTTTAACAAAACGAATAACAAAATTCTCATTTTCAATGTGTACATACACTGTCACTCAAACAGCACACGCCTATTAAGCGTATGTATATGTATATGAGTTTCTTAACCTAAAAGCCATGTGTTTGACATAGCAAAATTCTAAAGATGACAACAATGTCAAAAAAGAAGACATGCACGCAGCTAGTAAAGTAGGTGGTTCAAAATGATGGGGAATACTCATTATAAAATTGAATAAATAAGAAGTGAAATAAATCAAATAAAGGTATTTATTTTATAATAGATGAAATACAGGTTTTAGAAGACGTTTACTCATGTTCACAACCAGGCGTAGGCGTAGCCAGGAATTTTTTTGACCTGGGGCTGCATATTATTGTAGCTATTATTAGAACCTTCTAGACATGGTCATCGGTCGACCCAGCCTGTCGGTTCGGCCCGAACCGACACAAACTGGCCCGTTGACCATGGGTCTTGAATTGGTCCGTCGTTTTGACCAGTTGGGTTCATGTACAATACCTTATAGTTTATACATTTTGAACATGGAGTTTCGGTTCCGAATTGGAACCGGAGTCCGAGGTTCTGTCTTTTTTTAAAAAATATTATTTTAATTATTTTTTATTTTTTTAATGAACCGGCCGACCAATGACCGACAGTTCAATGAACCGGCACGTACATATGTTCGCGCCGGTCCATGGTCCTCCAACTATGGGCCTGGTATCGACGGTTTCGACTTGTAACCAGTTTTGGTTATGATTAGAAACAAAATATCATTTAACATATGTATGTTTAAATTGGAAAAACGCAATCTCAAATCGCTTTTATATTTAAACAAGCCAAACTCAAATAGCTAATTGAATTTGTCAATCAAACAAATAGAGTCGAACATGTTTGCAATCAACTCTGTGCGAGACTTCTCTTTGTCTAGGAAATGATTCCGAGTTAATTATTGGAGGCGAAATCAACAAAAAATTAAATAAATAAATAAATAAATAAAAATAGATAACGGACTGTGGACTGAGACGAACCCAATTAAATAGCCCGTTGGAGAAATCTGCGTCAAACTTAATTATCCAGCTCATTTGATATTTATCAAGTCAACCGATTAAAAATTTAAAAAGCAAGAATGTGTTGAGTCACATTATAAACTCAATAGATAAAATATAATAAAGTCATAATTGTCATTTGACAATAAAGGATTGAATTTTTTCCTCACTACAATCATCATTTTTTCACCATTTTTTTTTTCAAAACGATAGTGATATTATAAACTCAAATCAAACATACAATGTTCGAATACAACGGGCCATACCCAAAAATTAAAACTGGAAGGACACGCTAAGAGCGACCTAGAACAAGGAAATCAAACCAACTACCTCTGCTAAACTCTCCACTGCCACAAGGCCTAGAGAGTTAACAAGAAAACCAAAACATAAAGAGCAAAGTCTATTAGAATGTCCGAAACCAACATCTAACAAAACAGAAGGAAACTGAAATAACAAGTCTATAAACCATGTAATTGGCAGAACTCCATTCATTCTTCTTGGGTTGATTTGATAATCACATGGGCAGACATAGTTCTCTTTTGGAATAGCCACAGGTTTCGTGTCTTCCATAACCACCAAAGAAAATATGTAGTAAGTTGGACTCTGGCTTTGGCTAGTTTGGAAGTTCCTACTGTGCAGATGAGGTGCCACCAATGTTTGAAAGAGGATACTATAGAAGGTCATGTCCAAGTGACCGGTGAGATTTGCCAGACTCTTGTAGCTGATGGACATTGGAAGAGCACATGACATGCTCCACAGATTTTTTTTTATGATTGTTGTCAGATAAAAAATTTTAACCTGAAGATATTCTTGAGGCATTCAAACTAAAATTAAATGGGGCTACATAAAAAATTATATGGGGCTAATGGATCTATGTATAATTTTTTTAAAAAAAATAAGGTTGGCAAAAATAACGTTAGCAAAAAATTACATGGGGCTGGAGCCCACCCTAGCCTTTGGGTGGCTCTGCGACACAACTCAAAATGAATTGTACTAGTATGATGAGCCAAAATAATCGACTCACCGAAGTTGCCGATCGAACCGCTTCATCTCGGTTGCATGATAGTTCGGCTGCCTTGATCGCCTTTGTCTCATGAACCAGATCGACATGCAAAGTGTCGGGGCAGGCCCCGACGTAGACACTCCGACGCTCAAGTCAGAAAACAGATATTTTAATCGTTTGTTTTACGTAATCTTAAGAGCTCAGCTCTATAAAATAAACCCGGTCCCTTATTTATAAGGGATTTAATTAATAACTTATTCCTCAAGATAACGAGTTTCCTCAATTAATCAGAATTCTGATATTCCTCAATAACTTCGTAGATATACACCAACTTTCATGAATATCTTTAACTGTATCATGTATCACATAAATTAGGCTTTAAGCTCCCTTAAACCGGTCTTATCCGAACTAACCGGTCAGACGGGTCTACCAATTTATTTTTGGTGCTACATCATCTAGCCCCCCCCACTCGAGACGAGCTTATGAATATAAGACTCGTCTAAGAGTAGAACAATCATGTTCGACCATGTCATCTTATAGAACTATGGAATCGCGGTCCTGGGCTCGTCTAGGCCCCACGGTTTACCACGTCGGAGTTCTGCAGCCCTTTTACATACAACTATGGCTCCCGGGCCAACTTTGCACTTTCCTTGACTTTGCGGCCCCCGGGTAACTTACCCAATGTTTTGCCACCTTAAAACTTTTGACATCCGTGCTACCTGCTCGAGTTGTAATGATGACTCCTATATTGACGACCTGCATCATGTGAGGTCTCTTTATACGCAAACTCTCAAGATTCGTTGTATATCAAGAGAGAGCTAAAGGCAGGCTAGTTCACAAATCATGGCCTCGAGAGTTCGCCACTAACACCTCGCATCTAGCTTGTTGAAAATGCACACAGGCTCTTAAAGGATTGGTTATAGGTCCGAAAACCTACTCCCGAGTGTCGCGAGCTTTGCGATGGTTTGAGCTACTCACCCTTTGTATTGGCTGTGAGCTAGGAATCCCACTCCGAGCTCTGCTAACTCGGGTAATGCCACGACAGGCTTGTGCCCTAAAATTGGCTACGAGTCTGAGGACCCGCTGCCGAGCTCCGCTAACTCAGGCAACACCATGACATGCTTTCGCTCTAAAATTGGCTACAAATCCAAGGACTCGATGCCGATCTCATAAACATAACGATATTGTCGAGCTTATAAACAATGACTATCCTGCCCTAATGCAGCAACGAGTTTAACTTCATGCCGGGCTAGAATAGTGTAACACCCGAATCAGTTAATAAATTGATTTCGTTTCACTTGCTCGACTTTAAAGTGAATTCGGTAATATTCGAACCCTAGAGTTGTTCGACTAAGTATTTTCAAGAGTAATTATGTGAAATATGTCCTTATATGTGATATTATGTGCTTAATTGTTTTATTTTTAGTTATGTATGTTAGTGTATTCAAGTTATATAGTTTGTTCGTGCCAAGCATCCGAGTTCGTGCGTTGAGCCCTAGTCGATCCCTAACCGAGTGCCTAGTCACACGTTTGTACCGAATCGAGCCTTCGGCCTGTGAACCCTAGACTCCTAAAGCTATGGTACTAGCACTAGCACCCTAAGAGGTTAAGTGATCGGACTTAGTAGTGGCCTCGAGCCATCATGGTGTCGAGAGCACGCAAGATATTGCACGCGCGAGCCACTTAGGTGCATGCGCACGAGTCCACCCAAACCATTGGTGCCGAGTCCTAAAGTCCACCATGGCCCTCTCATTTAAGTAGCCTCATTTCATGCAGATGTTAGGATGCATATTGGGCATTTTATCCATGAAAATTTAGCATTAAGGAGCATCAACACAAGTCAAAACCCATTTAGTCATTCGTAATGCTTAATTATGCAACATGGGCATTTTAGTATTTTAGTTCACATGTGTAGATCTTGTCTTACTCATGCACTTGCCTGACCAGACATGGTTCCTCAACCATTATCCTATAATATCTCACCTAGAAGACCACCAAAAGTCGTGCATAGCATGGCAAGACTATAGCCCCAACTTTCATGCACTTGGAGTGAAGAAAAATCATTTTTTTGTCTCCCACCATCCAACCTTGTTAGCTCCGCCCCACCATCTAAATGAACATCATTCTTCAGCCATTATTAGCTTGGTAACTCAACATAATTTGAGCAAAGAATCCCCTACAAGAGTGGCAAAAACCAAGAGCTAATATTCGGAAGGGAAGTATTAGTTCACTGAGGATGTGGCCCACACCCCGAGATAATTTTCAGAAGGAGTAGACTTCCGATGAGTTCATCCATTTGATGGATGCGAAATTCCGTGCCGGTGGAGTAGAGGGTTTTGATCGAGGCACGAATGGTGCCTTAGAGTACAGGGGAAGGATCATGGAGCCGGACGTCGAGGCCCTGAGAATGGAGATTTTGACTGAGACGCACAGTGCTCCATACTTGGCGCACCCCGGTAGCACCAAGATGTATCATGACTTGAAAAGGTCATTTTGGTGGAGAGGCATGAAGTGAGAAGTTGCCGAGTTTGTAGAGAAGTGCTTGGTTTTCCAGCAGGTGAAAGCCGAGCATTAGGTTCCACTGGGACTCTTACAGCCTTTAGAGATCCCGCAATGGAAATGGGAGAATCTGACCATGGATTTTGCACGGGATTACCGAAGTCATCTGAGCACCACGACGCGGTATGGGTTGTAGTGGATCAACTGATGAAGTCGGCCCACTTTATGCCCGTCAAGATGGACATGTCCATGGAATAGTTAGCCGAGACGTATCATCGTGGGATCGTTCGATTTCACGGCGTTCCTGCCGAGATTATATCAGATAGAGATCCCAGTTTACTGGCCGTTTTTTGGAGATTTGAACGAGTCCATGGGAACAAAGTTGAAGTTCAGCTCCACATATCACCCACAGACCAACGGATAGTTGGAACGGACCATACAGACGGTTGAGGACATGCTCTGAGCTTGTGTCTTAGAGCGAGGTGGTTCGTGGGAGAAGTTATTGCCCACTGTAGAATTCGCCTACAACAACAGCTATCACTCGTCGAACAAGGTGGCACCGTTGGAAGCTTTGTACGGTCGCAAGTGTCGCTCACCCCTTTATTGGGATGAAGTCGGCGAGAAACAGATTCTCGGTCCCAAGTTGATCGAGGACACGGTGTAGAAGGCCGCCGAGATCCGAGCGAGGCTGAGAGAGGCGTAGAGCCGACAGAAAGCCTATGCTAACAAGCGTAGAAGGGAGCTTTAATTTGAGGTAGGAGACAAAGTGTTCCTGAAAGTCACACCGATGAAGGGCGTTGTACGTTTCGGGAAGAGGGGGAAGTTGCACCTCCGTTTCATAGGGTCGTTTGATATTCTCGAACGAGTTGACGTTGCCCCTAGAGCTCTCGGGTGTACATAACGTTTTCCATGTGTCGATGTTGAGAAAATATGTGTACGACCCGAGCCACATAGTGAATTTTAGGGAGTTAGAGGTTGGGCACAACCTGACATATGATGAACAACCAGTAGCAGTCCTTGACTGAAAGGTTCGACGACTATGAAACAGAGATATAGAGCTTGTCAATGTTTGCTGGAGCTGCCATGACGAGTCGGAAGCCACTTGGGAGAGAGAGGCTGAGATCAGAGCTCGATATCCAGATTTTGAGTTTTGAGTTGTATCAGTTGTACCTTGTGTACTTTTATTTTAGGAGTTTGTATATAGTTTGTAGTAAGAGTTCTAACCTAGTACCTTAGTTTTGTATTTCTGAGCACAGAAATATTTTAAGGAGGATAGGTTGTAACGCCCCAATCAGTTAATAAATTGATTCTGTTTCACATGCTCAACTTTAAAGTGAATTATGTAATATTTGAACCCTAGAGTTGTTCGACTACGTATTTTCAAGAGTTATTATGTGAAATATATGCTCAAATGTGATATTATGTGTTTAATTTTTTTATTATTAGTTATGTATGTTAGTGTATTCAAGTTATATAGTTTGTTCGTGCCAAGCATCCGAGTTTGTGCGTTGTGCCCTAGTCGAGCCCTAACCGAGTGCCTAGTCACACGTTTGTACCGAATCGAGCCTTCGGCCATTGAACCCTAGACTCCTAAAGCTATGGTACTAGCACTTAGCACCCTAAGAGGCTAAGTGCTCAGACCTAGTAGTGCCTCGAGCCATCATGGTGCCGAGAGCACGCAAAATATTGCACGCGTGAGCCACACAGGTGCATGTGCACGAGTCCGCCCGAACCATTGGTGTCGAGTCTTAAAGTCCAGCATGGCCCTCTCATTTAAGTAGCCTCATTTCATGCAGATGTTAGGATTCATATTGGGCATTTTCTCCATGCAAAGTTAGCATTAAGGAGCATTAACACAAGTCAAAACCCATTTAGTCATTCGTAATGCTTAATTAAGCAACATGGGCATTTAAATATTTTAATTCACATGTGTAGAGCTTGTCTTACTCATGCACCTGCCTGACCAGACCTGGTTCCTGAACCATTATCCTATAATATCTCACCTAGAAGACCACCAAAAGTCAGTGCATAGCATGGCAAGACCATGGCCCCAACTTTCATGCACATGGAGTTAAGAGAAATCATTTTATTTTTTCTCCCACCATCCAACCTTGTTAGCTCTGCCCCACCATCTATATGAACATCATTTTTCAGTCATTATTAGCTTGGTAACTCAGCATAATTCGAGCAAAGAATCCCTTCCAAGAGTGGCAAAAACCATGAGCTAAAATAAGATGCCGAGAGTGAACCTTGTGCTACCCTAGTGCTTTGTTGTTGAGTGTTCTTGAGTTCTAGCTAGTATTTTCGAGAACCCCTACTATATAATCATCCTCCATCATCCTCCTCTCATTCTAGAAGAGTTTAGTTCCAGCAAATTCAAGGATACAAGCCAAAGGAAGCAAGAAGACTAACTATTCGAGGACCGAGCGAGAACCGAGCATACCCGACTTCTTTTGCATTTTCTCTAAGATTAAGAGGTATTTGTGCTAAAATCATTTTAGAATTATGTTATAGATGAGATGAGGAGTTGACTGATGTATAATTATGCTATATATGTTCAGTTTTTAAGTATATATAAGCATGCAAGAAGTTAAATTTGTCCCAGCTCGCATGAGTATTCCTTATGTGTTGTTTGCTTGTATTTTTTACCATGATATAAAAAACCTGAGAAAGTATACTTTATATGATTATTTATTGGGTAAACGAGGAGTACATAGGAACAAGAATCATGTCTTTTGGATTAGTATAGCTCAAGTTATAGATATTTGAAGATAAGTGTGCAAACCGCATTTTATATGCCTAGTTTTAGCTGCTACTTAAATTGCGAATATCTCAGTCCACACAGAAGATTTTTACATGAAATTTTTAGGACATGTTAACATATGAGTTAAGAGTATGACGGTTAAGTTTCAGATCAAAATGTTGAGAAATAAGCAAGATAAGAATTTTAGACTATCAGCATGTTAAGTTGATCTTTGTTGCAATATAACTCAGACTACACTAACGCATTTGGTCTAAAAATTTTATGATTATGTCTTGTATGAGTTGTGATCATTGTGATAAAGTTTCAGCTTCAGAAGCTATGTATAAAAGTTTATAAAATTCCTAGAAGATAGAAAGGTCAAATGCATTTTATATGCGAATTTGATGTAATTGTTTGACCTACCAAATGAACTTAGAATAAGCTGAAAATTTTAATTGGAAATGCATGTCCATGTGAAGTATTAGGCTGCTAATTTTCAGTATTTTGGATTTTTATATGATTTTATAAAAATCATAATGTTTAAGGGGTATATTAGCTCCTTTAAAATTGTTAAAATAAAAGTATTTGAACATGAGTGTATATACGGCCCTAAGCACATATTTAAGTATAAGAGTTGGACGGTTCGATCCAGTTAAAGATAGACTGATAATTTTAGTTTCTGAGCTTCTATAAGATTTTATCAGGAAGCTCGATATCAGTCCAGTCAAGCCGAGAAGCCAGTTCCAGTATTATTTGTTTATTAACTTGTGTTTGTTTTATCTGTGTAAATTAATTGTCTATATGTTTTATCTGTTTTTTCCTGTCTTGCTTGCTTATCTGCCACTATAAGTGATAAAGTTTCAAAATCAGATGTATCAGTCAAGCAAAACACTTAGATTATTTGCTTGTATATGTTTGGTAGCTTGAGAAGAGTCGAGCCTCCGACTGCTACCCCAGATTATTCTAGCACTTGCACAGTCCTTTTCAGCATAACAGGTGGGGGCCCTACACTGGGTATTACATCACTTATAGTCATGTACCATGTGCGAGGTATGTATGTAGATACTTACCCGAACGGTTGAGTTATCCCGTTCGTGGTCCAGTTTATGATGACTCGGTCTTGTATGGAAGGTTTTCCCATCCTGAGTCACTCACCCGGTTTTGAATGGTAGTTATTTCCATCCTGGGTTTCTGAGGGAGGCGACCCCCAGAATGTGATCACATGATAATCCGGCCAGTTTCCGGATGTTGCACTAGTACAGTACAATTTTATTTATGTATATATTGAGTTCATGATATTTGATTACATGTGTTGTATATTTAGTGTTGGTTCCTGCAGAGCATGGTCATTTAGTGCCTACGACCCCACTATTTATCTTTTTAGGTGATGGAGTACAACTTGGAGCGTGAGCGGAGCAGTGGCGTGGTGGGGTCCAACGACAGCTGGACATTTATTATGTTTACGTTTATGTTGGCATGTAATAAGATAATTTCGTAATGTACTGCACTTTATTTACGCTTTTGAACTGCCAACTCAGAACCAGTATGCATGCATGTTTAATTTCACTTATCCATATTCCCCAGCTGGATTAAATATGTCAATTGGGTTACATGCATAAGTAAAAGAAAGAGCAATAAGTTAAGTCAGTAAGTAAGTAGCATCCCGCAAGTCAGTTAAGTTCAAATGTTTTTTCGAAACCAGTCCTAGTATCTTTCAAAAACAACCACAAAAATATTACCCAGTTTTTCTGACTCCAGTTAGATAAGGCGGGGTGTTACAGATAGGCTCGGTAATCATTCGAATTGGACACCTGCTGAGTTTCTCGAGCTTGAGCGATGATTACTTAACAGGTTTTCGCCCTATCTCGACCACCAACAAGCTCTGCAAGCTCTAGTGATGTCTTCAATAGGATTTGGCCCTATTTCCACCACTGTCGAGCTACGCAAAGCTCGAGCGACGTCCTCAACAGACTTTCAACCAATCTCGACCACCACCGAGTTCCACGAGCGTGAGCGACATCAATGCTAGCTTGCTCCCCAAACTTGGATACCGCCGAGCTCCATAAACTCGGGCGGCCTCATGACAGGATTGCGCCCTAAACTTGGCTACCGCCAAGCTCCACGAACTCGGGCGGCCTCACAACAGGCTTGCGCTTTAAACTCGGCTACCACCAAGCTCTACGAACTCGGATGGCCTCACAATAGGCTTGCGCCTTAAACTTTCGCTACCGCCGAGCTACACGAACTCGGGCGGTCTCAAGACAGGCCTGCGCTCTAAACTTTGCTACTGTCGAGCTCCACGAACTCGGGCAATCTCACGACAGGCTTGCACCCAAAACTTTGGTTTTCGTCGAGCTCCACGAACATGGGCGGCCTCACGACAGGCTTGCGCCCTAAACATGGCTACCATCGAGCTCCGCAAACTCGGGCGGTACCACGACAACGAGGTCTTTAAACACGTGTCTAGGCTACGAGTACGAGGACTCGTTCCCGAGCTCCGCGAGCTCGAGAAACACCACAACGATCTCATCAAACACGCATCTAGGCTACCGTCGTTACGATCTCTTCAAACACACATCTAGGCTATGAGTACGAGGACTCGCTCCCGAGCTCTGTGAGCTCGAGAAATGCCACAGCGATCTCTTCAGACATGCATTTAGGCTACGAGTACGAGAACTCGCTCCCAAGCTCCGCGAGGTCAAGAAACGCCGTAGCGATCTCTTCAAACACGCATCTAGAATACAAGTACGAGAACTCGTTCCCGAGCTTCGCGACCCAGGGAAACTCCGCAGCGATCTCTTTAAACACGCATCTATGCTACGAGTACAAGAACTCGCTCCCGAGCTCCATGAGCCAGGGAAATGCCATAGCGATCTCTTCAAACATGCATCTACGCTACGAGTACGAGGATTTGCTCCCGAGTTCCGCGAGCCCAGAAGCGCCGCAGCGATCTCTTCAAACACGCATCTAGGCTACGAGTACGAGGACTCGCTCTCGAGCTCCGCAAGCCCGGGAAGCGCCGCAGCGATCTCTTCAAACACGCATCTAGGCTACGAGTACGAGAACTCGCTCTCGAGCTCCGCAAGCCCTGGAAGTGCCGCAGCGATCTCTTCAAACACGCATCTAGGCTACGAGTACGAGGACTCGCTCCCAAGCTCCGCAAGCCCAGGAAGCACCGCAACGATCTCTTCAAACACGCATCTAGGCTACGAGTACGAGGACTCGCTCCCGAGCTGTGCGAGCCCGGGAAACACCACAGCGATCTCTTTAAACACGCAACTAGGCTTTAGATCCCCCCCTGCACTCATCTTAGAATCACGAAAACATATTTCCAAAGATATGAAAGCAACTAATACCTCTTCACAAAAAATGGTCAAAGAAACTTGTCATAATATTTGATCTTGATCATTGGAAATAAGTAGAGACTAGCTTATGTACCTGGAGTCGCAAATATCACTGATGACCTCTTTAAGAAAACAACCGGAGCGTAAATTCTCTTGTATGAGAGCGATGATTTTCTCCTCGAGCTAATCCTCATCATAAAATAATCGGGGTTTAGAATATATAATCGAGTCTTTTGCATATATAATCAGGCTGAAAAACATCTCCTCGGCTCGTCCGAAACCTATAGTTAAATAAGGGGACTTTAAAGCTTTGTCGGATATCTGATCTCCTCTCACAAAAATAGTAGAGCTCGAAACGGTTCGCCGGGTACCGCCGGCCATTCATCGTAAAATGTCAGAGCCTGAAATACTTCGTCGAGCTTTGCCGACCCTGATACATAAATACTGGTGCTCTTGGTGATGGGTCTGCTCTTCAGATCTAGAGCGAACCGGTGGAATAGAGCCCAGATCTGCCTAAATTGCCTTCGCAGCAGGGTTGGACCGTGAGAATATCTGCAAAAACTCACGCCGGAGGTGTTTCCGGCGTAGAGCCTCCGACGCTCAAGTCAATATATGAGAGAGATGATGAAAGGGTACTCTGAGAGAACAAAAGCTATATAAGAGACTTTTAATGTATTTATCCCGCCGAACCGCCATCATAGTGATCATTTATCAAAAAATGTCTCCCAATTTAACTACCAAAAGCCGTAGTTTCGAAGCGCTGCAAAACCGCATAGCAATACCTTACGAAACTTTCGTTATTGGGTTAGCCATACACTTCACGAAGCCGTTGCGCTAACGCGCATCCGTTTGATTGCTGGAGCGAAAGTCGACAAAAGGATCAAGTTGGAAACGGCGATTTGTTTGGGGTGGCTCGGGCGATAAACGGATCTCTTGAGAGAGGCGTAGCCTCGCCACAGTCAACGCCCTTCGAACCAAGTACTCCCCTATAGTAGGGGATCGCAAGCACTCCCCTATAGTAGGGGGGAGTGCAATTACTCCCCTATAGTAAGGGAGGTGGAGAATGACTGTCAGTCAGGAAACAACAAAAGTCAGAGCGAGTCGGGTAGAGCGAGCCCTGCTGCCCTTTCTTCCTTTCTTTCCTTGAATATTCTCCGCTTACTGCTACGGCGCTGAAGTAAGCCACGCCATACTCCCAGGAAAAGCTCGAACGGCCTTTAAACAAAAGGGTACCTGTACCCGAAACCGACACAGGTGGGTAGGTAATGGAAGTTTTATATTGAGGGTCGATGTAATTGTCAATTATATCGACCCTTGATTGATCTAGCCGGTCGAATTTCCTACTTAGAGTAAGTTAGAATAATAGGTTTCTTATCGTTGGATTGACCATCTTTTTGATATATACATAAGGCCCGTCGAACAATAGTGTTACTGCTGAGAATGCGTCAATGCAATCCGAACAATCTCAGCAGGAAGAGGAGTTAGGGTTTTGGAGTTACATCACCTCCTTTATATAGAGGCATAGTATTTACCTGAAATCCCCAAAATGCCCCAGCCGACTTACGTAAAATGTCCAAAATACCCTAATCGGTCCGCATTCCGTCCACCTCATAGTCAGCATCTAGATTCCTTCTTATCCTTGGCAACTTTATTCTGATATATCTAAGTATACCAGAGTCGTCGGAGGCCTTAGAGCCTCGAGGCATCCTAAGTCGATTAAGGTCATTGTCGAGTCAAATTAGGCCATTCATAAGCGCCGGTAGGCCGTGTTGCGTTTATCCATCTTTCTAAGGAAAGTCGACTTAAGGAGGGTGACCTCTGGAGGTCGACTGAGAGAATCACAGGGACCCTGTTAGACTGGACAATAATGGAGTTCATAGGAAGAATCGACTTTGCAGAAGTCGACTCGCTAATGTCGATTAGAATGGGTCTACTAGCATGCCTTTCATTCGATCGGGTATTTAGATTTGGATCGCTGTGCCGCAGTATGGCTATATTATCTAGTCCCCCCCAAAGATTACTCGAAGCTATTCTGAGCTTAAGAGTAAATTTTTCGGTTGAATAGTTAGCCTAATCCATTCCGCATACTGCACTTTACTATACATAAGTCACCTGGAATCGAATTCTTAATAAGATTTTTTCTCAACCGATTTCCTTGTTCTTAGTCGTCTTCATTTGCCTCTCGACTCGCGAGTAGCTCTTTCGCTTTACTTGTACAAATTCCCACATTGATTGGATAAGCTCGGATTTCCTTTCAAATTTCAAAACTCAAAAAAGGTTTGGATTCTGACAGAACGTTTCTCTCTCCACCGCTTCGTATTCCATGCGCCATCTCAACCGTTAGATCTGTCTTTAATCTGAGGGCTAGGGTTTCTCTACTTTCCCTATAAATACCCCTCTCCTTTCCCTTCTCTTACTTTTCGCACTCAGATTTCTTGAACTCTCTTTTTTCTCCAACAATCACAAGGTCTCCGGCGCTCACTTCATTTTCCGACGTTCTTCTCAGATTTTTCAGGACTTCTTCGATAATCATCATGTGTAAGTTCTCTCTTCTTTTAAATTTATTGCTATGCGCTTTAACAGCTTCATAGCTGTTGAATAGGTTTTTCGAGTCGTCTTCTCCCAGCCCTACTTGCGAGCTGGTCGAAGTCGAGCAACTATTTTAACAGCTTCATAGCTGTTGAACAAGTTTTTCAAGTCGTCTTCTCCTAACCCTTCTTGCGAGCTGGTCAAAGTCGAGCAACTATTTTAACAGCTTCATCGTTGTTGAACAAGTTTTTCGAGTCGTCTTCTCCCAACCCTTCTTGCGAGCTGGTCGAAGTCGAGCAACTATTTTAACAGCTTCATAGCTGTTGAACAAGTTTTTGAGTCGTCTTCTCCCAACCTTTATTGCGAGCTGGTCGAAGTCGAGCAACTATTTTAACAGCTTTATAGCTGTTGAACAGGTTTTTCGAGTCGTCTTCTCCCAGCCCTGCTTGCGAGCTGGTCGAAGTCGAGCAACTATTTTAACAGCTTCATAGCTGTTGAACAAGTTTTTCAAGTCGTCTTCTCCCAACCCTTTGTGCGAGCTGGTCGAAGTTGAGCAACTATTTTAACAGCTTCATAACTGCTTTCCTTGCATTGATATTCATGTTATGTGTAGTGTGTATGAGGTTTACAGTTTTGTGGTTGTTTGAGTCGACTTCGTAGTCACGGGCTTCATAGTCCATTCGAGATTCTGCTCGAGAATTGCAACTTCGCAATTGATAAAGTAGTCGGCTACATAGCCGTTTTGAAAAAATTGATTTATTCTGGCAATCGTAAAGAGATCGGTGTGTAAGCGTAAATAAGGGTTCGATTGTTGTATCTCCTCGACTTGGGCTACATGATCCGCCTTAGCCCTTATCATGTCTCATTACATGGGTCGAATATTTTTCTATTCATGATTACCTTTCAGGATAAGTCTGACGCTCTGACATTCTTTTTTGAATTTCAAGTTTCAAAAACTCTTGAAGTGACGCGCATCACCTCAATCGCTGACTCCTCGTATATCGCGCTTCATCAGGATCGTTCTTTCCTTGTTCATCTAACGGCCAACATCTATCCTCCCCATATATAAATACGCTTCAACTTCTTCTTTAAACACTTTTCATTCTCTCAAAACTTTCTAATCCTCAAATTTTCTCTGCAATTCCGGCAATCTGCACAGTTTCGGTTATACCGGCATTTTTTTCCAGCAACAATAGCGTTTGGATCAACTCATCAAGCCAATATGAGTAACATGGGTAAGTGTTTATTGATTTATTCCTCAGTTTCTATAAATTTGCTTTCTTGTGATTTTTTCTAGGTTTATGAAGTTTGAAGTTCTTGTGCTTTGTTCATACTTCGCAAACTACTATTCCTTCTCTCTTTCTTGTTGAATCTTCTCATGTACACGTCTCGTTTTGATTTGTTGTTTTTATCTTGTTAGTCGTCGACCATTAGCGTGCGGTAGCTCCTAGACTTTTTATTATGTCGATTCTTGTCGGCTCACTCGCCTTCCCTTTCTTTTCCTTCCTTGAGTCGACTTATGTCGACTTGATGACATGCCTTCATCGAGTCATAACGCATTGCTTCCTCGCTCACTTTTATCCTTTGTTGGTTTCTGCGAGTCGACTTTACTTTGTTTGGTCTTATTTTGTGATGACTAATCTCGACCTCGATTCTTTTTCTTCTAGCTTCCCATTCCGACTCTTCACCTGATACACTCGACGGAATGATCGATAGGAGCCTCGAATCATCTGACTCGATCGAAGTGGTTTGCTATAGGATGGCTAATGTGTCTCCTCATTCTTCTTCTACCCAAGTTCCCGATCCCAAAATTGTTTGGGCTGAATATGATCAAGCATTGTTAGACGGTGGCTTAGTGGAAATCATCAAGAGCCCTTCTCAGGGAATTCTCCTCGCCTCGAACTTTTTCCTCGAGGTATTCCCATTAGGTTATTAGATATTCTTGTATATAAGACAAGTCCTGTACCTATACCAATAATTACTCCTCTTGTCGGTCCTCAAGGTGTTGTATCAATAGCTTGTCCTCTGGCCAGATTGGCCGTTCTGAATCCTTTTTCTTATGCCTCTACAGCTCAAATCGAGGGCTTCAGACAATTTAGTGGGCTTCCCTCCGATTGGGAGTTGGTCGCTCTGGGTTCTGACAACGACTATTCCCGCCCTCCTTAGGGTTGTCATACCTTTTTCATCGACCAAATTGTCTTCGGTCTTCGTTTTCCTATTCAAGACGACCTTTTGGAGATCAATAACCTGTATAATATTCCCATAAATCAATTTTTCCCAAACGCCCTTTGCATCATGATAGCTTTTATTTTCGTTTCTCGTATATTGCTATAGTTACCGACTCCAAAAAGGTGCTCATTGTTTGGTTCGTCGCTCCGGCGTCACCTTCCTTGACGATCTTTCTTCGAATATCACGGAGTGTAAGTCGAAGTTCATTTTTCTTCGTCCTCTCGGCGGTGTGTATCCCTATGTCAATAACTGGATAACGATGAAAGTGAAACAAAATAAACAACCTCGATCTGAGAATTTTGAGAAACACTTAGAGGAGCTTAATGAGCACACTTATCGTGCTCGTCGGATAATAAGGGATCGTGATTTGGTCAATCACGCTCGGATCGTTATTCACGAGGACCTCCCTCGTCTCGACGACCCTCGTAAGTCGTTAATTATTTCTTGTAAAGCCAATTGTTGATCTTGTGTTTCATTCTTTTAATTGTTTCGTGATCATTTGTTTCATTACAGTCAAGGCACTTAAGCGTTTCGAACTGAAGAAGAAACAATCGGCCGGGCAGTCGGCTACTGGATCTGCTCCTCCTCCTCCTGGCGGATCTGGATCAAAATCAGTCGCCGCAGCAGTCGAGGCGGCTGCTGTGAAAACGTCTAAGGTCGAGAACCCTAGTGCTTCCAAACAACATAAACCTTCGGGCTCCGGTGCCTGCAAGAGGCCGCAAAACGACCGAGCCCTTACCTTGATTCCCGACGACCTTAAACGTCTCAAGGTCTATTGGAGTATACTGTAAAGCAAACTTTTATGTGAGCTTTTGGGTTGTATTTATTCGATTTCCCATTTTGAATGAAATAAATGTTTTCACATTGATGCATTCTTTATGATTGGTTGTATGCTAAATGTCCAATTATCTTATATTGTAGACAATGTGGTGCGTTAGTAGTCACACAGAAGATTACATTGTCGGTCCCGTATAAGATATAAATGGTATTCACAACTGAGATAGTTATTGACATGACTATCGGTGTAGGTTGTAGTATAAACTGGATGTAGCTTGTCTTGGCTATTTGTTTATACTAGTGCGCTGCGTCGCATTGAATGGATTACAGTTGAGACGTGTTCTTCTCTTCTGACTATCATGAAGAACCTAGGTCTCGATGACTCTACTAATTCTTAACCCTAACTGTAATACTCAGATATGTGGGATATTTGTTTGTTACTTTGATTTAGCATGGGTGAGAGCCAAGTATTGGTTCAATATGCTCTGTATCTTGGGTAACAACATTATCTGCATGATATCTATTTATCGGTATTAGGGAACCGTGTCCTAGACATCCAGGTTGATGACGTCCCCTTAAGGAACACATAAGGATTATCGTATAAACCCTGCAGGTGGATTTATCCGTACGATAATAAGGTTGAGTGGTACTACTTAAGGAATAAAAGATATTAATTAATTAAAGCATTCAGAAGCTTTAATAATTAATGGACGTGCGATATCTTAAACACGGGAAATTATACCGAGTCTAATAGAAGCCCTGATTCATTTCTGGATAGGACGGGAGTGTAATATTAATTCTCTAGTGGAATGAATTAATACTTACAGGCCAAATTGTGTTCTAGGCTGAACATAAGAATTTGGGCCTGTAGGGACTCCAAACCCTATACCTTCTAAGAGATTCCAAGTCTGGCCCAAGGACTCTATAAAAGGAGGGCTTGCACACGTTTTTGAACCCTAGGAAACTGATCATGTCTTCAGCCACCACAGAAAACGTGGAAGAGGAAAGAAACGTGAGGGGTTCAAAGAAGAACAAAGGAAATTTGCTCCTTGCTGTCGTTTGAAGGATCGTCGTCCATCCGGCGTCCAAGCGTGGTCGGGACACAGACTAGAAGATCGCTCAGATCGAATCAAAGCCTCGAAGAACGGTATATCTCTATTTGTTCTTTAGGAGCATGATTAGGTTTATTTGAAATCCTGTATGTACGTGTTTGGTATCCGATATCGATCCGTGGGAAGGACCGCCTCGTCGGCGTGTTCCAGCAATTGGTATCAGAGCCTCGGTTTCGTAGATTATAGGCTCTGCCTGAAACATGTAGTTGATTTCATTTATTCGTTTACTCATTTTCTGTCATTTTCATGGTATGGATGATTGTTTATCTCGTTTATGCTTATGGATGGTGTCTATCGCAGCCCTTGTATATGATTGTAATCGTTTTCCCACCAGATAATAAGTGTGGGTAGTATAGGCGATTTTGTAGACTTTAGTAGGGCTGTTCTTGCTCGATTTTGCTGTAATTTTGTGTTCAAAGTCGAACGTGAAGAAAGATGATCATCCTGGAGGCGGCGGCTAGGGTTTCAGCATTCACCGGGGCCACTTTCGTCGGAGAAAACCATTTTGGCCATAACTTTTGCTACAGGTGTCCGATTTCAGCCCATAAAACCATTTCGGAAATGGGAGAGTGAGATCTACACATGTCACGGAAAAGACGTAACAGCCTGTGGCGGGGTCAAATTCAATCATCTAGATGAAGTTTTCGGCCCTTTTCCGTCGGTGGGTGTCGCTACTGCGTGAATGACCCAATTTACGCTAGATGTCGATTCGAATGTTCATCCACGACCTTGCTGAATCATGTAATAGTTTTTGATAGGCTATTAGTGGTTGGTTTTAAAGGTGCTGCGATAGATGTGTTTTAATTTTCGCATTTTTTATCGCTTTGTGGATGCCGATTCAATTTTGCTAGAGCATGTTTATTTGATTATGTGTCTAGCTTATTTAAATATGAATTTTTGGAATGCTAGAAATCATGTGAATAGGTGCTATAAATTCTGAGAAAGCTATTATTGCTTTTGTTTTGAATTTTAGGAGCATGCTAGGATTTATGTGATTCGTGTTAGGAGCATGATAGGAATTTCATTATTTCTTATTGCATGCTGTTAAAAACCTTCAAGTAAAATGACTAAGTGAGTTTAGTATGAATTTTAATTAATTCATTTGGCCTCCACAATTGATCTTTAGGTAAGGTGTTTGTCGGTCGCGGGACCCTGGGAGTCTCCCCCTAACGGATGCGGCATTCACGAGCTTACTGGATACGACTTCTATTCAAGCGACTTAGTCTTTAGGTGAAGTGAGTGGCATACGCGTGACCCATGGGGTCTCCTCCCTAACGGATAGTATCATTCATAAGCTCACCGGTAAGGATGATTTTGAGATAACTGTAGAAAATTATTTACAAGCGATGTGTCTTCTCAATCGGTAGGTCCATCAATTGTGGAATGGTTGTTCTTGGGGTTAAATTGTGGTCATCACTTAGATGTGAATTTTAAGATAACTCCCCAACGGAGTCCCTGTTTTGATTCACATGGCCAGTGTTAAAATTTCGACTATTAATTTCATTCTTCATAAGGACAGGTTGGCGTGCAATTGAGATTAATGACTGGGTGTCTGTTTAATTGAAATATGTGTAAACGTCCACCCAACGTGGCTTGAATGTGTGTTCGTTAACTTGTTGAAGGTTGTATTAAACAATGGTTTTTGAAGGTTTCCATATTTTATGCTTCAAATTTATGTGAATTATTGCTTACGTGTTTACAATTATTTATTTCAGTTATTCATCATGTCATTCAATCCGCTTATGGTCATTCTCAATCAAAACAAGCTTACTGGTCCAAATTATTTGGACTTGAAGAGAAATCTGGATATTGTCCTTGTTGCTGATGAGTACAAGTTTGTGCTCACCACTCTTACTCCTGCTCCTTTGAGCGCCCAATCTACGGAAGAGGAAAGGGAGGCTCATCGGAAGTGGCATAAGGCTGATAAGATGGCTCGTTGCTACATCTTGGCATCTATGTCAAATGTTTTGCAACAGCAGCATCACACCATGCCTACTGCTGCTGATATGATGTTGAGTCTAAAGGAACTCTTTGGTGAGCAAGATAGGGTTGCTCGGTTTGAGGCTACGAGGAAGATTATGTCTTATGTCATGCAAGAGGGAGCTTCTGTGAGAGAGCATGTTCTCAAGATGATGGAATATCTAAATGAGGTAGATGTGCTCGGAGGAAATATCAATGGCGATGCCAAGATTCATATCATCCTACACTCGCTCCCGAAGTCCTATGAGAACTTCCGCATGAATGCGATCATGAATAAGAAGGGCTATACTCTAGCCGAGCTTCTTACGGACTTGGTTGCAGTGGAGGGTATTATGGGAAGAGGACCACAGGCTCATGTTTCTGTACAAGCTGGACCTTCTTCGTCGAAAGGCGGGAAAAAAAAGCAAGTGCAGAAAAAGAATGGTGGAACCAGTGGAACCAGTGGGAGCAGTGGGAATAGTGGGAGCGAGGTTGTAGCGCCTTCTGGTGGCGTGGTGAAGCCGAAAGGCAAGTGCTTCAAGTGCAACAAGACAGGACATTGAAAGTCAGATTGTCCCCTCAAGGACGCTCCTGGTACGTCTCTTGCTTTAGTTGTCGAAACATATTTTGCGGCTGGTTGAACCAGTTCTTGGGTAGTAGATGTTGGTGTTATATCCTTAAGCTTTGCTTTAGTGGATATTACACTTGTTATTCCTTGATGAATGAGAATCA
>CACSLK010007274.1:950399-961635 GCA_902706635.1 Striga hermonthica
TTTTTTTTCTTTTGAGTTAATTTCTTTTTGGCAAGCTTACTTGTATGGTAAGTCTTTCCCCTTCCTTTTTCCTTTGGTGTTGATTTTGGCAAGTGCTTGATTAAGGGTCTTCTCCAACCCTAGCTTGGGCTTATAAATAGGAGAGATTTTACTCCCTCTCCTCGTCATTATTCCCCCCAGCAGCCACCATCTCTCGATCTCTCTCCCTTTCTTTCTTTTTTTCGCCCACCATCATCGCCATGAGCCGCCGCCCTCGCCGCCGTTGCACCACCGAGCGATCGCCTATCACTGGACGCCACCATCGCGACGCCGTCGTCCAGCACCTCCATCGCCATCGTGCTCGCAACATCGTTCATGGTCCCAGGCCTCGCTGCTCGTGCCCCGTTGCTGCCCTATCGCAAGTCAGGCCCCTCGTAGTTCGCACGTTCTGTCGCTGTCCAGCATCCCAACAGTCGCCCGCGAGCCCTCCCAGCGACCAGCAGTCACGCACAAGTCGGCCCGCACGCACGCCACGCGAAGCTGCCGTGTGATGCGATCGCGCCAGCCCTTCTCGCCTCCATTCAGCCCTTGTTTCGTTTGTTTTTCCCGAGAACGGTACAAGGCTGTCTAAACCCCCCTTATTTTATGTGTGTATATGTTAGATAGTGAACCTTGAGGAGAATTGCATGTTAGGGTTTAAATTATGATCGATTAATTGCGTATTACGTTCGTTATTTGCATTCGTATGTGAATTATGCTTCAATCGTGAATAGGGTTGTGGATTATTGGAAAATTTGAAGTCTTTGGCCTCATGTTGAAGGCCTTAGACGTTTTTGTTGAATAATTGGTCTCTTATGCATTTTTGAATCGGGCATTGCTGCTGAATCTTTGTAAAATCATTATAAATTGTACACTCGTCCGATTGCTGTGAAAATTGAACTGTATTACCGTCTGATAGTATTATATGTGGTGTAAAAATTTCAAGTCGAAATGAGTCTGTAGCTATGTCAAATGTCGATTTAAAATTCTGGGCAGAAACTTTGAAAATCATTAAAAATCGAATTCTTGGTATTTTGCTGTGATTTTTGGTGAGTGTTAGTAATCTGATGTTATGTGTGTTGTGTCCAAATTTCGTTGAAAAATTCAAAGGATTGCCCAGTGAACTAGAAAGTTCAGATTTTCATCGTCTTTTTGTAAAACTTTGTTGACTGAGTTAAACTGAAGAGTTGGGTCTGAAACCTTGTGAATATGTGCCCTTCTAGGTCTATTTTAATGTGTAAAAATTTCAAGTAAATCGGTGGAGTGCATTTTGAAATCGGTCGGTCCTATTTGAAACCCTACTTGTCTGTCGGGCCCTATGCACTGCTGCCAGCCAGCGCCCTGCGCGCACACACAGCGTGATACGGAAGTGGTCATCAACCCTGGCGAGTCCGACGAGGAAGAGGACAATGGACTCGACATATGGCTGGAGAACATGTTGGAGGAACCGAAAAGTCTAATATACCGGCCATCAGGTGTACGAGATTGGTCGAAAGGAGGTGGTCCACGGGCTAAGTTGATGGTCAAGAAGCGCCAGGCCAAAAGACGACGCAAAACAAAGGCGCAAAAGGCAAGCCATTGTTGTGGACCGTGCACAAGGAAGAGACGAGCCCAAAAGAAGGAGGCAAGAAGGCGTGGTTTGCGATGGGTAAAAGATGGATGGTGGATACCCGCAGAAGATTGTGTGAGGGTGAAAGGTTGGGACCCATGGCCCGAACCAACGGTGACGATCGCCGACGAGAAGGGCGACGACGATCGGCTAATGGGCAAATGGCGCGCATCGGCCCATGATGCGCGCGGTTGGACGGAACAAGATGATGTACGTGAGAGTTTGGTTGGCAGGCGAGTCGCGGACGTCGACTGGGACGCGCTGGCATTCGGTGCCGTAACGACGGGGCGCGATGATGAGGATCATCTGTTTCGATTGCCGATAAGCCGCTAACCGCGCCTTGAATCGCCGATAGTGTTCTTGAGCCACAACAGCGCCTCTTGGAACGAATAAAATTGCAATAGTATTCTGGTGAAAAGACTAAAGCAAAGTTGGAAGAACAAAGTTCTAGATTTCTATTGATGTCTTGAATGATGAAAAATAACATAAGGGATGGTCCTTTATATAGGCACCAAATAAATCTAATCCTAATATATCTATAACTCTAGGAAGCAATAAAATATTAAGTATCCTAATTAACCTAGATATCATTGTGCAAGATGGAAACTAAATAACTTGGCTTGCACTCCAAGGGATCTTCACTCTCTCTTCGGCCCCTCCATGCGACCGCCCTACCCGCGCGCCGCCTTCACCCACGCCCTAGTCCTTGAGGACTAGGGCACCGCCATTAGCGCGTGCATCGTCGCCCGTCGTGCGGCGCACGCATGCGCCCATCGCGCCGCCCTCGCGCGCGTGTCCACCCGCCAGTCCGCACTCCTCGAGGACTACGGCTTCGCGCCCCGCGCGTCCTTCCTCAACAGGCGTGTTGTGCGCGCCTTCGCTCTCGGCTGCTCCTCTGCGCGCGTGCTGTCCCGCCTTTCCGCATGCCTCGAGGCATGAGGCCTCTTCCGCTGCGCGTGCCTCCCCCGCGCCCAACCTTTCCGCGCGCGCACCCAACAACCCCGCGCTACGCACGTCCTGCCCACCTACGCCACGCATGCCAGCCCCGCACACCACCCGCACATCGGCGTGCAGCCTATCTTCGCCCGTCTCGCGCGCACTACGCTCCAGTGCGCGCACTTCTGCCGTCGCCCGTGCCTGCCTCTTGCGCGCATGGTAAGCTCGACTAGCGGCGTTCTTGAGCTGCCTAGCCACTTCCGCATCATTCCCGTCCCCTTCAAGTGATTCCTTGTCCTGAAGGATGAAGTTCGGGAACTGATCTCGCATCTCTTCAAGATCTTCCCACGTGGCTTCTTCAGATGGCAATTCTTCCCAGTCAATTAGTACTTCCAACCGATAGCGTCCTGCTCTCTTTACCTTACGGTACTCCATTGCTCGTTTTGGTTGAACTATGACCCTACCATCGGTTGCGGTTGTAGATAACTCCTCACAATACTTCTGTGCTTCTCCCAAGCTTCTCTTGAGTTGTGAGACATGGATAACTGGGTGGATTTGCGAACTTTCGGGTAACTCTAGGCGATATGCTACCTGACCAATGCGCTTCAGAATCTGATAAGGCCCATAAGAGCGAACACCTAATTTAGTGGCGGCTCTTTGTGCTGTCGTGCGCTGTTTGAATGGTCGTAGCTTTAGGTAGACATATTCTCCTGGTGCAAAAGTTTTCTCACGCCTTTTTCCATCTGCGAAGGCTTTAGTTCGGTTAATTGAGCCTTCGAGACTTCTCTTCAGCTCACGTAACATCAAATCCCGTTCTTCTAGTTCTTGACCAACCTCATCGTTGACCGTACTCCCCTCCGAATAATTGATCAACGTTGGAGGTTGTCGCCCGTATACCAACTCAAATGGCATCATCTTGGTTGACTCGTGGTAAGTGGTGTTGTACCAATACTCAGCCCAGGGTAAAAAGTTTTCCCACCGTTTCGGGAATTGATGGACGTAGCACCTCAAATACTGCTCAAGGGTTCGGTTGGTTACCTCAGTTTGTCCATCTGTCAGTGGATGGTAGGCTGAGCTCATGGACAACTTAGTTCCTTGCAACTTGAAGAATTCAGACCAAAAGCTGCTCATAAAAATCCGGTCTCGATCAGAGACGATGGATCGAGGTGCCCCATGTAGTTTCATCACGTACTCCACGAATAACCTGGCAATTGACTTCGTGGTGTAAGGATGGGTAATGGGTATGAAGTGAGCATACTTCGTGAGACGATCCACCACAACCATAACACCGTCAAATCCATTAGAATTCGGTAACCCCTCGATGAAATCCATAGTAATGTCCTCCCAGATTGCCTCGGGTACTGGTAGCGGTTGCAATAGCCCACTCGGTCGTCGTGAGTCAGACTTAGTGCGCTGGCAATCATCGCATCGCGCTATGTAGTCTCGGACGATACTCTGTTGTCCGGGCCAGAAGAAGGTGTTGGCTATTCTCATCCACGTGCGATAGATACCTGAGTGGCCTCCAACCTTAGAGTCATGGAAGTGCTGCATGATCTGCTCGCGTAACTGCCCACTGTTGGGAACATAGACCCGTCCTCGGTGTAGAAGTAGACCATTATGCAACTCATAATCGATATCAGTTGTCTTACCCGCTTCTAGCGATTGGCGCAGCTCCTGGCAATGGGTGCCCTCTACTTGCGCCTTCCTGATCTCTTCCCAAATGGTCCAAGTAGGCCCAGTGATAGCGCTCAATTCGGCCACATCTGTTCGTCGGGATAGTGCGTCGGCTACTGCGTTCTGTCGACCCGGTCGATAGATTATCTCAAAGTCAAACCCCATAAGTTTAGATACGAACTTCTGTTGCTCGGGGGTAACAATCCTTTGCTCCAATAGATGCTTAAGCGTTTGTTGGTCGGTACCAATTTGAAAGCGTCGGCCTAACAGATAAGGCCTCCAGCACCTTACAGCCTCGACAGCTGCTAGCATCTCCTTCACGTACACCGATAGATCCAACCGAGTAGTACCTAGTGCCTTGCTGAGATAGGCTAGGGGTCGCCCCTCTTGCACTAGCACAGCTCCAATTCCAATGTCACTCGCATCGGTGTGTACCTCGAACAAGACATCAAACCTGAGCATGGCGAGTACTGGCGTTGTAGTCATGGCTTCCTTCAGTTTTCCAAACGCCTCCTTACTAGCTTCGGTCCATGCGAACCCACCTTTCTTAGTCATCTCTGTCAATGGCTTGGCGATGGTTCCATAATCCTTCACGAACTTTCGGTAGTAGCCCGTGAGTCCGAGGAATCCTCTCAACTGCGTGAGACTTGTTGGCTTAGGCCAATCGACCATAGCCTCAATCTCTCGTGGATCGACCTTCACGCCCTCGTGTGATATGAAATGCCCCAAATACTCAACCATCATTTGCCCAAAAGAACATTTGGAGGGCTTTATGTGGAATGAGTTGGCCTCCAGAATTTCGAGCACTACTCTCAAACGCCCAAGATGTTCGCCCCATGACTTCGAATAGATCAGGATATCATCAAAGAATACCAGAACGAACTTACGCAGATACTCCTTGAAGATAGAATTCATGGCGAACTGGAAAGTGGATGGGGCGTTGCATAATCCGAATGGCATAACAAGATACTCATAGTGCCCCTGGTGTGTACAAAAGGTTGTCTTTGGAATGTCGGCTTTGTGGAGTCGAATCTGATGGTAACCAGCTCTTAGGTTGAGCTTTGAGAAATAGCGTGACCCGGCTAACTCATCGAGCATGTCGTCGACACTAGGGATAGGAAATCGGTCATTGATAGTTGCAGCGTTCAGAGCCCGGTAGTCAGTACAGAACCTCCACGTGCCGTCTTTCTTTTTGGCTAACAAGACTGGAGAAGAAAATGGACTCTTGCTATGCTGGATTAATCCTGATTCAAGCATCTCGGCTACTTGCCGTTCGATCTCGGTTTTCTGAAAGTGAGCGTACCTATAAGGATGAACGTGTATGGCATGCTGCTCATTGATCAGTGGTATGCGATGATCGAACTCCCAGTGTGGGGGTAGTCCCTTAGGCTCGCCCAGTTCTTCCTCAAATTCCTTGAGAAGCTCGCGCACATCTCCCTGATGTTGCTCCTCCTGGTCTATGTGCGCCTCATTCTTCTCCACCACTACTGCAAATATTTGTCCTCCACCCCGCCAGACTTTCTCAATGCTCTTAAGCCCTACCTCCTTGGTACCTTTTTCATTGCCCGTACTCAGAGTGACTTGCTGACCTCTGGAGTTGAACTCCATAATTCCTGTCCGATAGTCGGTGGTCACCTTGCCTAACCCTTCAAGCCATTGTACACCTAGGACGACATCCGGCCCAACCAGCGGTAAGGCGTAAAGATCAGCCTTCACTGTAACTTCGCTGAACCTGATTGTCACCTTCCGGAAGGATTTAGTGCATTGCAGCCTCTCACCATTGGCTACCCGTACCTCAAAAGGTTCAATATTCGTGGTTGGTAAGTTCAGCTTTTGGGACAACTCGGCATTGATGAAGTTGTGTGATGACCCGTTGTCTACTAGCACCACCACCTTCCGATCCTTGACCCAGGCCGGCAATCGCATTGTTCGAAGTCCTCTGATTCCAGCCATTGCATGCATCGAGATCTCAGGCTCCTCATGAAGTGCTTCAATCTCCTCTCCCTGGTGTAGTTCCTCCTCGTCCTCAACTTCCTCATCGTCGGGGTTGGCTACCTCTATTACAAAGGCCTGTTTGCATTGATGACCGGGAGTGAGCTTTTCCTCACACTTGAAGCAGAGGCCTTTCTGTCGTCGTCGTTTAACTTCTTCGGGGGATAGCCGCCTCACTATCGACCCTACTGGCCGATTGGTGACGTTTGGTCATGCGCCGACCGCGGCTTGGTTCGGTCTCGTACGTCGCGTATCTGAGAATCGCACATCCGCCCGTCCCCTTTGCGTCGCGACAAGGTGATCTTCGCGTCGTCGGGCAACCTCTATCGCATCGTGCATGGTATCTGGCCTTTCGAGTCGGACCTCCGCAGCTAGGTCAAATTTTAACCCTCCTACAAATGCTCTGACCAATGCATCTTCGGGCCAATCACGTACGCGGCACGCCAAACGCTCAAACTCCCTGATGTACTCGCGTAGGCTACCTGTTTGTCGTATGCGTGTGAGAGCCTCGTTGTAGTTGTGGTAATCAGATGTACCAAACCGTGTAAGCAACTCTCTTTCAAAAACTTCCCAAGTGATGATTTGTTGTCGCTTTCGATAAATCCTTGTGAGCCATTGCCACCATACATTGGCCTCACCATCGAGATAATAAGCAGCATACCTGACGCGATCTGTACCATCGGTTTCATTGAGCTCAAAATATTGTGTCGCCCTATTGAGCCATGCGTCCGGGTCGCTGCCCGTGAATGTGGACAACGTGATGCGCGGTTTGTCGAGTGTACGCCGATCGCGGTTGGTGGACTTCTGTGACTGTCGATCGAGGTCGTCCTCGCGCTCGTACTCCTCGCGCCGCCGATCCTCTCCTTCAGGCCGCTCGCGGTCGTGCTGTCGCGCCTGATCGCGTTGCCGCGGCGGTGGCAGGCGGTCGAGAACAGTGCGCGCCATCTCATCAAATCGCCGGTTCATGGTTTCCATTAGATCTTGCACCGTTGACTTGGTATTGTTGAGTCCTTCACCCAACGTATCAATTGCCTCGCTCATGCCACGGAATTGGACATCGAGATTATCGATTTTGTCCTTCATCTCCATGTTGGCCATGGCTTTTCTTTCCTCTCTCTGCTCTTTGATTTGTGGACTCGTGGTTGAGATGATGATGATGATGATGGACGAAAATATTTATGTATATATATATATATTTTTTTTTTTTTTGGATATATGGGGGGAACGACAAGATAGGAAAAGAAAAAGAAAGGGAATGGGGTAGAAGAAAAACACACGATCAACACCTCTCAATGAAAGCACCAATGATGAGGATCGTGTGTTTTGATTGCCGATAAGCCGCTAACCCGCACCTTGAATCGCCGATAGTGCTCTTCGAGCCACAACAGCGCCTCTTGGAACGAATAAAATTGCAATAGTATTCTGGTGAAAAGACTAAAGCAAAGTTGGAAGAACAAAGTTCTAGATTTCTATTGGTGTCTTGAATGATGAAAAATAACATGGGGGATGGTCCTTTATATAGGCACCAAATAAATCTAATCCTGATATATCTATAACTCTAGGAAAGCAATAAAATATTAAGTATCCTAATTAACCTAGATATCATTGTGCAAGATGAAAACTAAATAACTTGGCTTGCACTCCAAGGGATCTTCACTCTCTCTCTTCGGCCCCTCCATGCGACCGCCCTACCCTCGTGCCGCCTTCACCCACGCCCTAGTCCTTGAGGACTAGGGCACCGCCATTAGCGCGTGCAGCGTCGCCCGTCGTGCGGCGCACGCATGCGCCCATCGCGCCGCCCTCGCGCGCGTGTCCACCCGCCAGTCTGCACTCCTCGAGGACTACGGCTTCGCGCCCCGCGCGTCCTTCCTCAACAGGCGTGTTGTGCGCGCCTTCGCTCTCGGCTGCTCCTCTGCGCGCGTGCTGTCCTGCCTTTCCGCATGCCTCGAGGCATGAGGCCTCTTCCGCTGCACGTGCCTCCCCCGCGCCCAACCTTTCCGCGCGCGCGCCCAACAACCCCGCGCTACGCACGTCCTGCCCACCTATGCCATGCATGCCAGCCGCGCACAACGCCCGCACATCGGCGTGCAGCCTATCTTCGCCCATCTCGCGCGCACTACGCTCCAGTGCGCGCACTTCTGCCGTCGCCTGTGGCTGCCTCTTGCGCGCATGGTAAGCTCGACTAGCGGCGTTCTTGAGCTGCCTAGCCACTTCCGCATCACGCGATAAGGGCGCGGATGGGCAGTTAGCGGGAGTGAGCGGTACGGGCCAAGCCGCGGGTGCACGGGGTTGCGCGGGAGATGATCGGAGCTCGCGGGCGACGGGTGCGACGCGCGAAGAAGCGGACGCGGTGGGGTGCGCCGTAGGAGATTTGGGCGCAGGCGGTAGCCGGCATGCACAGGGCCTGGGAAGCGACGAAGGGCCGTGCGCAGGGGCGCGCGAGTGGAGTTCGGGCGCGGGCGGAGGCCTAAGCCTCACAGGCTTAGGAGAGCGAGACGTGCACGCGCATAAGGAAGGCAGCGCAGGCTTGGGGGGCGCAGCAGCGCGCGCGTGTGAGACGCGCGCGAGACCTAATCGCCGAAGGATTAGGCGAGGTGGTGTCGGCAGACGATGGCGTGCGGGACACGGCGCACGTGTCTGCGCGCGATAAGGATTAGGTCGCATGAGGTCGGCGCGCACGAGAGGCGGCATGCGTGCGATAAGGCGGCCGAGTACTTGGGCGCATGATTTGGAATTGTTTGGAGTGCAAGCCAAGCAAGACCAAGATCTAGTCAATTTAGGACTTTAGTATATTTAGTTTCCTTCTTGCACAATAATATCTAGATTGTTTAGGAATTTAATATTTTATTGCTTTAATATGTTCCCTTGGTAGATTAGAATTAGTCATAGTTAGGATCTATAAATAGGGATGTTCCCTCATTGCTTTTCATGTCGAAAAAGTGAATAGAAAAGGAACGTTTGTACAAACTGTGTGTTAGGGTTCGTGAGAATTCGATCATGCAACCGAATTGGTGAGGCTAAGACCCGAGCCAGTTCAACGATTTAGAGAGGCTAAGACCCGATCTATTTCGAGAGTGTAGCGAGGCTAATACCTGAGTGAACTCAAGTATCGTGAGAGAGTTAGGCTAATAACCGAGTCGATCACACTATCATCGAGAGCAAGGCCGTGGCGAAGCCGTGATCGAGACAAGTCAAGGGAACGCAACACCCGATCCTTCATCATTGGTGCTTTCATTGAGAGTGATCGATTGGCTGTTCGTGAACTTTTTCTATCCCGTTCTTTTTCTTTTTGGTCCGATTTTTTGTTTCTTTTGGTTCGAATTTTTTCGAATTTTATCCCTAATTTTCGAAAAATTTCGTGAGTCTAAAAAAAAAAGTGTCATCTAGTCCTTTGGTTTGATTTTTTTCGGTTATTACCTTTTGTTAAGGGGCCGAATTTCTCTTCTTTTTGGGTCGAAATTTTCAAAATTCTTGTTCGAATTTTTCATTTATTTTTCGATTTTTTTTATAGAGTCTTAAAAAAAAATGTCTTATGAGCCAATGGACGAGATGGATTGGGAAGATCTCGAACTATTGGAGGGTTTGGAGAGAGAACTTACCCCATGGGAGAGTACGTACCTAGACGAGCTCCATGAGCGAAGAAATCGAGAAGAATACGAGCGACAACTCGTAGAAGGCCGAGGAGCAATGGAGGGTGAAGCTCAAAACCGTGAAGATGATGGTGCGCTTAATTTTCTAATCCTTGAGGACAAGGAAAGTCTTGAAGAGGAGGGGAATGATACTTAAGTGGTCATCAACCCTGGCGAGTCCGACGAGGAAGAGGACAATGGACTAGATATATGGCTGGAGAACATGTTGGAAGAACCGACAAGTCCAATATACCGGCCATCAGGTGTACGAGATTGGCCGAAAGGAGGTGGTCCACGGGCTAAGTTGAAGGTCAAGAAGCGTCAGGCCAAAAGACGACACAAAACAAAGGCGCAAAAGGCAAGCCATTGTTGTGGACCGTGCACAAGGAAGAGACGAGCCCAAAAGAAGGAGGCAAGAAGGCGTGGTTTGCGATGGGTAAAAGATGGATGGTGGATACCCGCAGAAGATTGTGTGAGGGTGAAAGGTTGGGACCCATGGCCCGAACCAACGGTGACGATCGCTGACGAGAAGGGCGACGACGATCGGCTAATGGGCGAATGGCGCGCATCGTCCCATGATGCGCGCGGTTGGACGGAACAGGATGATGTACGCGAGAGTTCGGTTGGCGGGCGAGTCGCGGACGTCGACTGGGACGTGTTGGCGTTCGGTGGCGTAACAACGGGGCGCGATAAGGGCGCGGATGGGCAGTTAGCGGGAGTGAGCGGTACGGGCCAAGCCGCGGGTGCACGGGGTTGCGCGGGAGATGATCGGAGCTCGCGGGCGATGGGTGCGACGCGCGAAGAAGCGGACGCAGTGGGGTGCGCCGTAGGAGATTTGGGCGCAGGCCGTAGCTGGCACGCGCAGGGCCTTGGCAGCGACGAAGGGCCGTGCGCAGGGGCGCATGCGGGCGGAGGCCTAAGCCTCACAGGCTTAGGAGAGCGAGACACGCACGCGCATAAGGAAGGCGGCGCAGGCTTGGGGGGCGCAGCAGCGCGCGCGTGTAAGAAGCGCGCGCGAGACCTTATCGTCGAAGGATTAGGAGAGGCGGGGTCGGCCGACGATGGCGTGCAGGACACGGCGCACGTGTCTGCATGCGACAAGGATTAGGTCGCATGAGGTCGGCGCGCACGAGAGGCGGCATGCGTGCAATAAGGCGGCCGAGTACTTGGGCGCATGATTTGGAATTGTTTGGAGTGCAAGCCAAGCAAGATCAAGATCAAGTCAATTTATAACTTTAGTATATTTAGTTTCCTTCTTGCACAATAATATCTAGATTGTTTAGGAATTTAATATTTTATTGCTTTAATATGTTCCCTAGGTAGATTAGAATTAGTCATAGTTAGGATCTATAAATAGGGATGTTCCCTCATTGTTTTT
>CACSLK010007274.1:973746-983961 GCA_902706635.1 Striga hermonthica
CTCGCCTACCGTGCACCCGCGTGCACCCAATGCTGACCGCGTGCTGACCACCCGCTCTCGCGCATCACCGCCCGATGCGCGCCTTTCGCCCGTTCGACCATCGATCACCCCCGACCATCCTTCAGCCTCGACGACCACTTCCGTATCACAGGGCAGCAGCGCGCTGGCAGCACGCGCGGGTGCGGGAGCAGGCAGCCAGCGGGCAGCAGTGCGGGGCTGACTTGCCAAGCAAGAAACATGACTTGTAGAGGTCCTTTTGAAGCTGAATCTTCGCTAGATGATTCTTCCCTACTTGGAGTGCAAGTCAAGGCACAAGATCCCTTAGATATTTAGTTTCCTTATTGCCTAGATTGTTTAGGAATAAATATTTTATTGCTTTAATTAGTTGCCTAGTAAGATTAGACTTAGTCATAGTTAGGATCTATAAATAGAGGTATCCCCTCATTGTTTTAAGAAGTCCAGAATTGATGACTTCAATAGAAAAGAACATTTGTTCGAAACCGTGTGTTAGGATTCGTGAGAGTTCGATCATGCAATCGAATTAGTGAGGCTAAGACTCGAGCTAGTTCAAAATCGAGGGAGCAAGGCTAATTACCGAGTGAACTCAAGTATCGTGAGAGAGATAGGCTAATAATCGAGTTGATCACACCTATCAGTCGAGGGCGAGCTGTGGTGGGCTTGGTTCAAGGCGAGTCGAGTGAAACGCAAACACACGATCCTTCATCAGCGTGCTACTCCTCGCGAACATATGAGACGTTCCCAGCAATCCCGCGTGGTCGCAGACGCGCACGCCCAGTCTACCTCAGCATAGGAGTGCCTCCCGCGTGTGCGCAGACGCTCAGCGCCAGTTTGCGAGTGCCGAGAAGTCCTGCCAGCGCCTGTCTGCGTTCACGCTGTTGTCCGCGCCCGACGCGCACAAGCCGCAGCTGCACACCGACGCCGAGACCGAGCCATTATGCGATCGTGGTCTGTTTGATGTGTTGATTAGAGTTGACTAAAGGCCAAATCTATCCGCCCATTAGATTGTGGTGTTCAGACAAACTTCATCAACGGTACTCTACATCGTCTCAGAGTCGACAAAAATTTTAAAAGGTAAATGTCCATATCCTAACTATAGATTCCGCTGCGTCATGATTTATTTCGATAAAGTTCAATACTGTGCATGTTGTTTGACGTTCTTCACAGAACCCAACACTCATCACTTTCTTCGTAGCTTTCCGGTGATCCAATCCAGGATTACTTTGATATTGGCCAAGCATTCTAACAACGAAACTAATATCAGGCCTCATGCAAGTTTGCAAGTGTATCAAACTGCCCACAACAGAAGCATATGGAATTGATTCCATACTCTTTCGTTCCACATCATTCTTAGGACATTGCATAAGACTAAACTTATCCCCTTTCTGTAATGGGACAACACTTGGTGAACAATTGTTCTTACTAAATCTCTCAAGAATTTTCTCGATATATGCTTTCTGAGACAACCCCAACAATCCTTGTGATCTATCTCGGAATATTGAAATTCCAATCACATAGGATGCCTCTCCCATATCTTTCATTTCAAAATTCTTTGAGAGAAAATCTTTAGTCTCATGCAAAATTTTCAAATCATTAGCAGCAAGTAGGATAACATATTGAACCAAAAATATAAACTTATTCCCACTTATCTTCTGGTAAATACACCGATCAACAGTGTTTTCTTGAAAACCAAAAGACGTGATGGTATCACTAAACTTAATATACCATTGCCTAGAAGCTTGTTTAAGTCCATATATTGACTTCTTAAGCTTACACACCATGTGACCCTTTCCTTCTATGGAAAAACCTTCGGGTTGATCCATATAAACTTCCTCATCTAAGTTCCCATTAAGAAAGGTTGTTTTCACATCCATTTGATGTAACTAAATCATACTGAGCTACTAAAGCCATAATGATCCTCAATGAATCTTTCTTAGAAACATGTGAAAAAGTCTACTTATAATCAATGCCATCTTTCTGAGTATAACCCTTGGCAACAAGTCTAGCTTTATGTCGTTCGATATTGCCACTCGAGTCGCGTTTGGTCTTAAAGACCCACTTACACCCAACTCGTTTTGAACTTTCTGGCAACTCTACTAGATCCCAAAACATTGTTTTTAGCCATAGAGTTTAACTCTTCTTTCATGGCATCAATCCATTTAGGAGACTCGTCACTGTTAATGGCTTGTGAAAACAAAACAGGATCTTCATCAATGCTAGTATCATAATCCAACTCTTGCAAATAAACCACATAGTTATCCAAAATAACAGGTTTTCTCACCATTGTAGGTTTGTTTAATGCTATTCCACGTGGTTCATTTGTGTTAGTTGGTGGCAAGTTAGTCTCTTCATGAGGTGCTACTTCATCCAAATTTTATCCACCATTATTTTGTGGTTGTGGAACAATATTTGGTATAATTGTGGATTTTTGAACATTAATGGGAAATAGAACATCAACCCTTATTTCATTAATTTCCACAGTCTCTTTAGCACTCTCACTAACTTCACCATTTTTAATAAATCTAGCATTGCATGTTTCAACAATTCTAGAACTATGATTATGACAGTAAAACATATACCCTTTGGACTTCTGTGGGTAACCAATAAAGTAACCACTCATAGTTCGAGAATCCAATTTCTTTTCATGTGGGTTGTATACTCGTGCTTCTGTCGGACAACCCCAAACATGTAGGTGTCTCAAACTAGGTTTCCTTCCAGTCCATAACTCAAAAGAAGTTTTAGGAACTGCCTTACTAGGAATCCTATTTAGCATATACACAGCAATCTTAAGTGCATACATCCACAAAGATTTGGGTAATGATGTATTACTTATTATACTCCTAAACAAATCAATTAATGTTCTATTTCGCCTTTCCGCTACACCGTTTTGTTAAGGTGTGCCTGGCATAGTATACTGTGCACATATGCCATGTCTTCCAAGGAACTTAGTATATTGTGCACATATGCCATATCAGACCTTACTATTTTCACCTGTCTGTCTAACTGCCTTTCAACTTCATTAATGAAAACCTCAAGTGCATTTGCAGCTTGAGATTTTTCCTTCAGCAGATAGACATAAACATAACGTGAAAAATCGTCTATAAAGGTAATGAAATACTTTTCTCCATTAAAAGATGGAGCATCAAAAGGTCCACATATATCGGTGTGTATAATTTCAAGAAGCTGACTACTTCCTGTGGCTCCTTTATTGTTATGTTTGGTTTGCTTTCCCTTAATGCAATCCACACACAACCCAAGATCGGTAAAATATAGATCCAAAAGAATCTTATCTTTCACCAACCTTTGCATTCTTTCTTTGGATACATGACCCAAACGTTTATGCCACAAGAACGCAGAGTTCTCATTTCCTACACCACGTTTAATTCCAATGTTTTGATGAACACACATTAAAGATGTAGAAAAATCAACATCAAGTTTCAGTTTATATAAACCCTCCATAAGAATTTCATAACCAATAACGGAATCATGTTTCAAACAAACTGAAACATCCATGTCCAAACTTAAAGGAAAACCCAAGAACATCGAGTCTAGAAATAGACATTAAGTTTCTAGAAAATGAAGGTACATAGAGAGTTTATAAAAGATCCAGGTGGTGCCTGGAATCTAAAACAATACGATAAGTCCCTATGCCTTCAATTGGGGCCTTCATACGGTTCCCCATGAACAAGAAGTTCTCATTTGGGTTTATGCTCTGGATTGTAAGAAATCCCTACATCACATTAGAAAATGAGTTGTAGCACCAGAATCCAACCACCAAGTATTGAAGGAACTTCAGACAAGTTTGATTTGAAAAATACAAAGATATTAAAAATACCTTTCTTTTCAAACCAAGACTTGCGTTTCAGGCAATCTTTCTGTATGTGACCTTCTTTCTTACAGAAATAACATTTATTTGCCTGATTTTCCTTCTTTTCATCATTAGTGACCTGTGAAACATTAGCAGGTCCTTTCTTCTTAAACTTGTTGGATTTCGGTTTGAGAACATCATTAGCTCCACGACCCACAAGGTTGACCGTATGAACTCGTTGTGCCTTAAGTCTCGTCTCCTCCTGAAAAAGCTTACTGGCCAATTCATTAACATTCCACTTATCCTTAATAGTGTTATAGTTAATTTGAAAAGGCCCATATTCAGGAGGCAATGAGTTAAGCATAAATTGCACCAGAAATGAGTCATCCATAGTCATACCCAAGGACTTAAGCCTTGCTGCAAGATTAGTCATGTCAAGAACATGTTGTTGCATACTACGCGACCCATCATACTTTTTGGTCGTGAGTTCAGCCATAAGTGTTCCTGCCAATGACTTATCCGAGGAACGAAAATGCTCCTCCACAAGCAAAAGGTTTGCTTTCACATCCATATTATCGGGAAGAGTTGACTTAATGTTGTTGGCAATCGTCATTCGCATAAAGCTCAAACATAATCTGTTAGACTTGTCCAAAGCCTTACGGTTTGATTTCTCAGCCTCAGTGCTTTGATCATTAATGTCAGCGGGCTTTTCTTCAAGCAGAGCCAAGTCAATATCCAAAACACCTAAATGGAAGTTGACTTGCTCACGCCATTCTGAGAAATTCAAACCATTGAAGACAGTAACAGAAGAAGCTTGCGAATGAAGAGAGATAGCTGCACAATCATAAAAGCTCACTTAATTAATAGATTCAGAAAATCATTCATAAAATATATTGCAGGTCTCCTTTGGGTAAACACAACAATATATATCATTATCATAAGTCGAATGTCATTCATCACTTAAAGAGAAATTAAATAAACTTCATCTAACATACATAGTATCTTTGGATATCTACATACGCTCGATAAAAGGATATTATATTTTTCCTTAATGTTTATTAGTTATAAAGCATTGATTCACCTTTGGGAAAATCCATAATTTCTAACAACCAACAAACTCATTATCTTAAATAATGACATTCTCAAGAGAACATAATTTATATGACCAAACATTATAAAATTAATCCGGCCACTTTGGTGACTAACAAATTAATTTTCTCTTAATGTCATATACAATCAATTGTAACAATAATATTATATGACTGAACATAAAAGAGATTAATTAGGACACTTTGGTGACTAACAAATTAATTTTATCTTAATGTCATATTATAAATGTTCATAACGATAAATTATATGACCGAACATTAAAAATTAATTATGTCACTTTGGTGACTAATAAATTAATTTTACATTAATGTCATATAATAAACACCTTAATAGCCAATGTTGTTTTATACGCAGTCATAAGGCCATAAAGCTAACAGACTATCCAAATAATTGATAATCATGTCAATTAATTGAAGAAAATTACATGATTTGCTTTCATGCGCTATCGGTCAATTTGATGTGAAAAGCATTCATAATTAATTCAGGGAGTTTATTACCATCAGCTTCATGCGTGGACTATAAGTAAACATGCTTTCTTAATTTTGATTTCAAACAGCACAAACACGACCACAATTTCAAAAACAAACAACATAATCATTCGGGTGTCGCATAATTTGATAAAATTTAATCGAATGCAAAATACGATCAAACCACAATCAATTCGATTGAATTTTTCCAATAACCATCAGAGACAAATAATCTCTCAACATTCATACAAACAAATTACTTATTCACAACACATGCTCTGATACCACATGTAAACTTCATCATAGATCTTGAATAAGTAATTTGGTGTATACGAAATACTTACTTGATGCGGAAGACGACATAATTATTGATCTTGATCTTGATGATCACTCGAGGTTGAATCTATTGTTAGATCTAAATTAGTTTCTCCCTCCTGACCGTTCTTTAACGTAGCAGAAAAATGATGGGATAAAACTGCGTACCCTAACAGGAGGAGAGAGGACTAATTTATATAGGGGTGCTTTAGATCTGGTACGCCCATCAAATATCCAGATTAATGGCTTAAAATTTGTTTGACTATTAAATAAAGGCCTAGCCCAATAGGATAATTAATTGTGAGCCCAATGCTTTCAGGCCACATATTCTTACACTCCTACTTTTATCCAAGTGGGTTTTATTTATATTGTTATGTTGTATGTGTTTATGTTTTGTTGGGTTGGAATGATCAATGTATGCATGTCAACCACGTAGCCTATCAATGTGAGTTGTTACGGCCGTCGGTACAGTTGTCCCAGTCAGTTACAGTACAGTGTCCTTGTTAGGCAATCTCCTTAAGTCCTAATATGGTCGTGCCCTTGTGAGGTACGTAAGCCCCTATGTAAGGCCGTGTCCGATACGTGGCATGCACTCCCGCCGTTAGGGTAATGAATCCTCTTTTCGCGGCTAATGTTAGATGTGTACACATGAGTGAGTTAATTGGTGTGTTGTGAATAGGAGATAAGACAGAATTTTATTGGTTTATGTCCATGTTGTGACCATACCTTCCACACATTATATATTATTGTTTACGTGCATAGTGGTGAGCACCACGGGTTCCATTCGTGCTCACCCCCACTTTTCTTCCCCAGGTTAAGCAGGTTGTGGGCATGACGAAATAGAGACGAGTGGGTTGGTCATATGTTATTGCTTATATTGCTTTCGCTTTCTACTTATGAACATGTTATTTGGGTCTGACTCTATGAACCTGCCGTATTGGTTTTTCAGGCATGTTAAATGCTTTCAAACTATTGTTTTGAAAAGTGGGGTTGGATTGTATGAAACCCTATGTTATGGTTAGTTTCTTTTGAAACATGTTATTAGATATTTATGATATCATGTGGGATGGGGTTATTCATGCTGAGTATGCTGCTGAATAATTTGTTGAATGTTGTGCTTGAGGTTAATGAAAACTATGTAAAAACCGGGTAATGAATCCCCGTGAGATCATACATGACTTGATCTATGTAAATTTGTTAGTAATGCCTAGGTTTAAAGTTGATTTTGAAAAATGTATTTCAAAAATGTTATATTGATTTTTGGAAAGTCTGGAATTTCTTGAAAATCAAAGTTGGACATTACAAATGTCATGGCTTGGATTCGTGTTCGACCCCAACACTCTCCTTTAGTTAATTATGCTTCATGACCTACTTTTCCTTGAAAATAATTCGCTCGAAGCCCCCGACCTGAACACCAAAAACGACAAGGAAAACAGAGAAAATCGGAAAACACAAACGAAAACACAGAAAAACCCAAAGTAAAATAAAACACGGAAAAACCACAAAACGAACTAAAGACCAACGAAAAGACCTAAAGCAGAGGAATAATAAAGACAAAAAATAACGAAAAATGCAACAAAAATTAGACAAACAAGTGCTCATTCTCTGACAGAGAATAAAGGATGGGGAAATACGAATGGTTGGCCTTGGAGGCCGTCTGGAGAGACTGGGAGGGAAAGAAGCTCGTGTTCTTAGCCTTTGGCCCATCCATAACTGCCCTCTTCGACTGATTAGGCTGTGAAACCTTTCCAGCCTGGGAGAGAGAATCTAAACAACGACCTTACCCATGTCCTTATGTCGCTTCGAGGACTCAGAAGTATAGGGAAGGGCCTTATCTTTACCCTTGGGGTCTTCCGGAGCAATTTGGGGATCCGATCTCGTCGCACGACGGTGCCGCCGGGATTGTTGCCCCTTGTGTAGGAGTCAACCGCAACGTGACCCACATGGTCCCAACGAGAACAGTACAATTGCCCCCCTCGTAGACCACCTTCTGAATGGTGGTCTTCCCCACCTGGTCTAGCTCGATCTGCACGTGACTGATTTAATAATGAAAGAGTTATAAGAGGTAGGAAAATGCTCTCCGAAGACTAATTTTTTAAATAGTCGCTTCCGATTTTAATTCCAGTGTTCTTACACTCACGTTAGTCTACATATTCCCCCACATCATTTCAAATTATAACAACTAGTACGAATCCCGTGCGATGCACGGGTAAGAGATATGCATTAAGATTTATAAATTAAAAATGCTCATTAAATAATATTTATAAACTTAAAATATAAAATCAACTCGTACGGTGCACATAACTGATATTAAACTACATTATATCATTTCAAAATAATTGTCGTTTTGAAATTTTTCATTCAGAAATTCAATTTGAATACAATGTGGTTACATAAAATAATTATTTTGATAAAATTTTATCATATATTTAAAAATCTGTGTGAATAATAAGTAAAAAATAAATTTTTATATTGTTTAATTAATTAAAATAAAATTATTTTTGTATAAACTCTTCACTTCAAAAAAAAATTATATAGTTGAGTAATTTTTTAAACTATAAGTAATTGACTATTCTAATTACCTTCAAGTTAATAAATAATTACTTATTTTCATTTTAAATTTGGAATCTAAATTTGGACTACACAATAAACACCCTTGTATATTTTATGTATATCTATATTTTACCAGTCTCAAAAATTTCTAGATTGTTGTCGACTACCTTATCGTCAAATTTATCAACTAATTCTCTATAATTACATTATAAATTTTAAGTTTTATTAACAAATATTTGTTCAAATATTTTTCTAACTTTTGAGAGAATTACACACCAATTTTCTTATCTTATGGCAAGTTATTATGGGAATATTTTAAAACAGTAAGCTTGAGAATCATATAAACTTGATTTTACAACAAATCAACCTAAACTTCGACTTTCATACTTGTACTAAATAAAATTCATACCACTTATTTTATTTTCAAAATTCAAATACACTTCTCTTCATACCAAATGAAATTTATACAATTTAAGTTCGGGTATTTTATACCTAATGCAGGTGTAAGCGTCCGGGTCCGGTTTGGAGTAGATCGATTCTTGTCCTTGCCGGTAGAACGCCGAGAACCTGCAAATAACTCTCACACCGGGGGTTGGATCTGGTGAAGAGCCTCCGATGCTTAAGTCAGTATGTGTATGAGTATACTGGAATTTAGAGAATGAATAGAACGTGTTAAGGAAGAAAGGCTCATCCCCTTTTTATAGGGGTGAGATACCTGCCCTAATAGCTGCCCGGATAAGGATACGTGTGCTGCCCAAGCTGCCCGTCCGTACTCTGACACGCCGCGCACATGTCAGAGGTGCCGCGGGACGTTTGGGCGTTGTCAGAGGTGGTTATCGCTATCACCCAATACATTGTCGACACGTGTCCACCCGGCACATGGGGTAAATATTCTCCTGAAGCCCAGTCAGAGACCCTCACGCGCGTCTGCTATACACGCGTCTGGGCTTATGTTGATCAGCTTGCTCGATCACTCAGCTTGCTCGATCACTTATCTGATCGATTGATGGGTAGCTCGAGCAGTCTGATTGAGCATCAGGCTACTCGAACGCCAGTGCAGTCGAGCTTTGGGTTGTTCGACCGCTTACGTGGTCGAGCCCTGGGGCTGCTCGATCCCTTGGATTCCCGCCTCTCGGCTTGGTTTGCTCCCGGTCATCTCTTCTCGACCGGCTCACCAAATCGGTTCGTCCTTATACAGATAATATCCTATATCATCTAGTCCCCCCCACTCTGGTCGAGTCTGAATGACTCGATCTAAGAGTGAGTTCATGTTTATCGATCTTCTGGGTGGCCCATCCTTGGGTATCGACCAGTTGAAGGGTTTCCCGCCTATTCTTTTGAATAATCCCTCATTAATTCCCAGCAATAAAGTTGTCTGTCCCACGTCTTTCTTGTCGCGCCCACTTTTTCGCCACGCGTCCCACCTTTTCGTATGTGTCAGATGCTTTAATGATGACGCCCCCTCGCCTAACGCGCCCGCTTGGAGTACCGTGCCATTTAATATCCCCGCCGCACGATCTAGCTTTAATCTGACGGTCTTCCTTCTTCCCCTTTTAATTTTTCCCAAGTATAAAACCCGTACTTAGCAAAATTTCAGACTTTTTCCACCTTCGTCTCCTCTGAACTCCTTTGCATTCAAAGCTCTCTCTGCAAAAATCCTAACTTCCGCCAGCAATTTTCCCTGCCATCTTAAAGTTTTTCCCGATTCTCTCCTCCGTGATTATGAGTAAGTTGTTTTTCTCCTAATATTTTATTTCCTGTATCTGGGCTTTGTGTTTTGCGAAATTTTTTCTCTCTTCTCGTTGTTGAATTGGGCATCTGAAGTTTTCTGATTGGGTGTTTTGAATTTGTGCATTGAATTTTGGTGTTTGTCTGTTGATTGCTGTACATTTAGCTCTTCGCCTTTGAAATCCTTTCGGAATCTCTGTTCCCTTTCTTCAAAAT
>CACSLK010007274.1:1012598-1026911 GCA_902706635.1 Striga hermonthica
AATTACAATTTGACAAATATATATATATATATATATATATATAGACATTCAATTATAATAATAGTACTATTACTAATAACAAATAAATAATAGCAATTTGACAGTTAATAGCAATTATAATAATAATAATTATAATGATAATAATAATAATAGAGACAATTTAATAATAGCAATAAACAATAATTATTCTCCAATAATCCAAAATGAAACGGGGTATTACAGTCTATCCACCTTACAAAGAATTCCGTCCTCGGAATTCGAAAAATAAACTAGAAAGCAATAAAAATACAAAGGGGAATCAGAACTCAAAGTTCGGATATCGCCTCCGAAGCTCGGCCTCCTTTTCCCAAGTCGCCTCTGACTCGTCATGTCGGCTCGAAAGCACCTTCACCAAGCTCACTGCCCGGTTCCTCATCTGATGGACCTTCTGGTCCAAAATAGCTACCGGTACCTCCTCGTAGGTAAGGTCTCGCTCGACCTGCAGTTCGCTGAAGTCCACCACGTGACCGGGATCATGCACGTATCTCCGCAACATCGACATGTGAAACACGTCATGCACTCCCGACAAGCTAGGTGGTAAAGCCAACCGATAAGCTAAGTTCCCGACTCGGGCAAGGATCTCGAATGGCCCAATATAACGCGGTTTAAGCTTCCCCTTCTTCCCGAAGCGAATCACACCTTTCATGGGCGAGACCTTCAGGAAGACGTGATCTCCGATGGCATACTCGTGCTCATCCCTCTTCCGGTCGGCATAGACTTTTTGCCTCTCTTGGGCTGACCGAATATGCTTCCGGATAGCCTCAACTGTCTCCGCAACTCTAAGAATGAACTCCGGACCCATGATCGTCCTCTCCCCGACCTCATCCCAGTACAAGGGTGTTCGGACCTTACGTCCATACAATGCCTCGAATGGGACCATCTTGATCATGGAGTGGTAGCTATTGTTGTAAGTCAGCTCGACCAAAGGCAAGGCACTCTCCCAGGTTAGGCTGCGGTCCAAGAACATAGCCCTCAATATGTCCTCCAAGTACTGGATCGTCCGTTCCGACTGACCGTCTGTCTGAGGATGAAAAGCTGTACTGAACTCCAGCCTCGTCCCCATGGCTCGGTGCAGGGTCTTCCAGAATTAGCAAGTGAACTTCGCGTCTCGATCAGACACTATCTCCACGGGAACTCCATGAAGCTTGACAATCTCATTCACGAACAACTCGGCATACTGACTAGCCTTCATAGTCGTCCGGACTGGCAGAAAGTGGGCCGACTTCGTAAGGCGATCCACAATCACCCAAATAGAGTCATGCCCGGTTCTCGACCTTGGCAATCCCACTAAGAAATCCATGGTGATGCACTCCCACTTCCACAAGGGAACCTCAAGTGGCTGCAACTTCCCTCTCGGTTTCTGATGCTCAGCCTTCACTTGCGGACATACCAGACACCCATTCACGAACCTTGCCACTTGCCACTTCATACCTCGCCACCAGAAAGACTTCCTCAAGTCCTGATACATTTTCGAACTACCAGGATGGACGGTGTACGGGGCACTATGGGCCTCTCTCAAAATCTCCCTTCGTAATTCCCATACTTTCGGAACACAAAGTCTACCCTCGAAGACCAAGGCCCCATCAAATGCGACTGCGAATCCTCCAACTCTACCGGCTTCCGACAACTCCTTCATCCGGCAAAAGAAACGATCATTCGGTTGCTCGACGACTATCCTCTCACGAAGAGTCGGTCCCACAACCAAAGAGGTCAACATACCCCTGGCTGTCAAAGGCGGCTCCACTGCCTCTAGCTGTAGTCGCTCGAACTCTCGAAGAAGGACATCTTGCTCGGTAAAGAGACAAGACAACTGGCCATAACTCCTCCGACTAAGGGCATCGGCTACCACGTTGGCTTTTCCCGAATGGTAGCTAATCGTGCAATCGTAGTCCTTGACCAGTTCTAACCACCTACGCTGCCGCATATTCAGCTCCTTCTGAGTGAAAATGTACTTTAAGCTCTTGTGGTCGGTAAAAATCTCACACTTGCCTCCATAGAGGTAGTGTCGCCAAATCTGCAAGGCATGAACAACTGTAGCTAACTCAAGATCGTGAGTGGGGTAGTTCTGCTCGTGAGGCTTCAGCTGCCTCAACGCATAGGCTACGACCCTCCCCTGCTGCATAAGGACACATCCCAAACCCATCTTCGAAGCATCACTATAGATGATGAACTCCAAAGTAGGATCGGGAATAGATAGAACGGGCGCGGTAGTGAGTCTCCTCTTCAACTCCTGGAAACTCTCCTCACACTTCTGACTCCAATCGAACCTCACGACCTTCTTCGTAAGGTTGGTTAGTGGCTGGGCTATCTTCGAAAAACCCTCGATAAACCTCCGGTAGTATTCTGCTAACCCCAGAAAACTACGAACATCAGCGGCACTTCTTGGCGTATCCCACTTGCTCACTGGCTCGATCTTGCTGGGATCCACCTCAATGCCTCTCGTTGTCACAATGTGGCCAAGGAATGCCACATGATCCAGCCAAAACTCGCACTTCGAGAACTTAGCATACAGATTCTCGCGGCGAAGAGTCTCCAGCACAATTCTCAGATGCTCTTGTGCTGTTCGATGCTCCGAGAATAAACCAAGATGTCGTCGATGAACACGATAACAAACTGGTCCAGGAAGGGATGAAAGACCCTATTCATAAGGTCCATAAAAACGGCCGGGGCATTGCTGAGTCCGAACGGCATGACTACGAACTCATAGTGGCCATAACGAGTACGAAAAGTAGTTTTAGAAATATTCGACTCCCGGATCTTCAGCTGATGATAGCAAGAACGCAAGTCGATCTTAGAAAATACACTGGCTCCCCTCAACTGGTCGAAGAGATCCTCAATGCGAGGAAGGGGATACTTGTTCTTGACTGTAAGGGCATTCAACTCCCGATAGTCAATACACATGCGCATTGATCCGTCTTTCTTCTTCACGAATAGGACGGGTGCTCCCCACGGCGAAACGCTCGGGCGAATGAAACCAAGATTGAGCAACTCTTGGATCTGGGCCTTGAGCTCTTGAAGCTCCTTCGGAGCCATGCGATAAGGGGCCTTAGAAACAGGGCCGGCTCCTGGTACTAGATCAATGGTAAACTCCACTTGGCGGTCGGGCAGTCCTCCGGGCAATTCATCAGGAAAGACATCGAGATACTCGCAAACAATAGAGACTCTCTCCGGGGACCTTTCAGAATCGTCCTCGGATATCATAGAAACCAGATAGCCTTGACAGCTACCCTTAGAAAGGCTCTTCCTAGCTTGCATCGAAGAGATGACTCAAGGCACAGTCCTCGACTTCACCCATAGAAAATAACAGGCTGATCGGAAACAGGGAAGAGACTGACTTCGCGCTCCTGGCACTGAATATCGGCTCGATAGCGAGTGAGCCAGTCCATGCCCAAGATCACATCGAAGTCCCGCATTTCAATAACATAGCAATCGGCCTCCAAAACACGCCCACCAATACTAACTTGAAGACCACAAATCAAAGAATCGGAGATAATAATCTTTCTCGAGGCTAGACTAACCTCGAGAGGATCACAGTTGCACACATTATCAATAGACAGGGCCTCCAAGCATCGAGAGAAGATAAAGGAATGAGTAGCTCCAGTGTCACATAACGCAAAGATAGGCACATTGGATAAGGAAATCATGCAAGACATGGTACCTGCGTTGTTGGCTGCCTCGTCATGAGCAAGGGTATAGACTCGGGCCTGACCTCCTGCCCGCTGCTGGTGTGGTGGTGGGGGCTGTCTGGGCTGCTGCTGCTGGGTATGCTGCCTCGGGGGCTCGGGGCAAGCACTGAAGAAATGACCAGGCTTCATGCAGTTGAAGCAAACTCACTGGGTGTACCGGCACTCTCCCGGATGATAACGACCACAGTTACGGCACCTCAGAAACTGGTCTCGTGCGAAGGGGCGCTCACCACGATGGTCATTCCCACTGCACTTTCCCTTCCGGTTATCCCGGTGAGAATCAAACTTTCTCTTGATCGAACTAGAGCCGGGCGGTGCGGAGGAAATATGCTGAACTAGCTGAGCGGAAGGGGCAGAAACATTGAGAGTCTGATAACTCTCAAGCTGGGTGGCTCGAATAACGGTCTCATTAAAGGAAAGATCCCCCTGGCTAGCAACATGCATACGGAGGGTTTGGTTCAGACCATCACGGAACTTGTGGGCCTTCTTCAAATCAGTGTCCACCATATGTGGAGTAAAGGCACTCATGCGGGTGAACTCTCGCTCGTACTCCTCAACGGTACCAGTCCCCTGAGTAAGATCCCAGAAAGCGCGCTCCATCCTCATGCGATAACCCTGAGGATAATTCTTCTCCATGATCACCTCCTTCATGCGATCCCAAGTCAGGACATTAAGCTCCGCCTGCCTCAACCTCCAATAGCCGGACCACCATAAGGCAGCACTTCCCTTAAGCATATAACGACCACAAATAACCTTTTGCTCGTCAAAGCACTGCAGGAGGTCAAAGTTCTGCTCTAACTGACGGATCCACTCCGACACTGCTTCGGGCCCTTCGACCCCGGTGAAAGTCGGCGGGGTCAACTGGCGAAACTGAATCACAATGTTGAGATGAGCCCCAGCCGGATTGGGAGCCTGCTGGTGAGGTGGAGATGGGGATGGAGACGGAGGTGGAGACAGAGTAGGCTGACGATTGCGAGCATTACAACGAGCCATAGTTCTACATTGAAAGTGGGTCAAACAGTTTAACACAATAATAAAAGAAGTCTAGAGTTCAACACTAGAGTTCGAATTTAAAGGTGGATTAGTCCTAACCCTGATTTCATTCCAATAATCAATAATCAACCAATATACAATAATCTCAAAGTCATTCAGGTACTGATACCTGCTGGCGCGGCACGACGAGAGCGAGTGGTCTTAACATGAATTTGAAACACATAATCACATAATCAACTTTTTATACTTGAACCAGTCTACAGAAACGCAGACTGGCTCTGATACCAAACTGTAACGCCCCACTTTTATATGCCAAAATTCAAGATAAATTTTTTGAAATTTATTTTTAAAAACAATATTTGAGGCGCTACTCTTTTTCAAAATAATAATAAATACTCATCAATTTTTTAATACTCGGCAATTTTCAATACTCATAATCAATAATAAAATCTCAATAGTGCAATAATAATCTAATAATGATCTAGGGAAATAATCCCTATCCATAATCCAATATTTCAATACTAGAAAACAATAATCAATAATAATGCAATAATATCCAAGTTCAATTCAAAGCGGAAGCATTTATTCAAATTAAAGACCACCACTCGCATCCCTTCCGCCGTGCCGCTCTATCTAACCTGCATCCATGAAGAGCAGGTGGGGATGAGCACAAAGGAAACAGTAGTGCTCACCGCTATGCCATAAATTTTAATGTCAATAATCAACAGTAATCAATAATCAAAAGGTATGGTCTCAGCATGTATACGAAGCAATAATCTATCCCATTCTCCCATCAATAATACAATAATCAGACTCATGTGCACATCTACGCATAGACTACTGCTGACTATATATCGAATGCCCTCCGGTCCTACATCGAGTGCCAGCCAGTAGGAGTAAACCACCCCACCGGCCAAGGTCTTGCCTTGGACTTACCAATGAGGATCACCGGCCGAGGGACCTAAGCCCTGGTCTTACGGCTTCTCAAGGGAGACTACCCGAAGGTACGTTCTATAGCTACGGGGACAACCGTCCGGTGGCCGATACAGCTCACACCGAAGGCTACATGATTCACATGCATACTTTGATCATACCACAAATAAAACAGTAATAACATTTAAAGCATAGTAGATTTTACAATTACAACCCACCTGGAAATTTCGGTAGAAAATGGCACACAAAAGCAAGCACGTAGGATGAGACTCGACTCCTCAAACACCTACATTTAAGCGAGATAATTTATCAGTAATTTATCTCACTACTCGAATTTGACATAAAACCCATACTTAATAAAAATTAAGATTTACGGGTTTGAGTCGGATTTTTTTTGTGGACTTGGAACTCTCTCATTTTTGCAAAATAGGACTCGGAAAAATTAATTTGGAGTCTCAGGACTTAAAATAATTTTCTCAAATTTTTCTACTTTGAAAATAATTTTTAAAATTAAACTCGGTATTAAAACGGGCTTCCGGAACTCAAAATAGGCTTAAAAGTCAACTTGGGGTGCAAATTTAAAATTTTTGGGTTGTATTAAAAGAAATTGGGCCTAAACATAGGTCTGGCCCAACGCTCATATGGCTGAGCACACGCGGGCTGAAGGAAGGCCGGACGCGGGCTCGCGGGCTGAAGAGAAAGAGGGAAAGGTCGGGCCGAACGCGGGCCAAGAAGCCCGCGCTGCTGAAGGCTGGGAGAAATTCAAAAAAAATAGCTATGCAGAGGCAAGGTTCGAACCCTTGACCTCGCGCAAAATGATGGACACAATGACCGCTGCGCCACACGCCCGATTTACAAATTACAATGTAATCTCAGAATACTTAAAACAAAAATTAAAACCTGGGATCTGCACAAAAAAAAAAAAAAAACAGAAACAGAAACTGGAAAGACACAGAAGCTAAAAACCAAACAGCAGCTGAAAGTACAACCAAAACTCGACGGGGATCGATCCCTCAGCAATTAGGTCCATAACTTCAAAATTTTACAACAAAATATAACCCAACTCAGACTTTCAAAAGTTTATAAAAATCGAGTTTTGAGACGAATAAACGGAAGGACATATAAGGCTCGAACGAAAACGAACAACCTAACGACGACTCGAATTAACAAAACGAGACACCGAAATAACACGAATTCAACACAGCAGCAATGAGACTCAATTAATACGATATACGAGAGTTCCGAAAATCCACGACAATAATACGAAACATAATCCAACCAACAAAATGATATATGAGCCAACGAATCAAACAAAAATTGATTCAAATAGTACGAATATAACCAAACGAGCACACACGAGTATGATTGCATCGAGAAGGTTCACCGAATACCTTTCTTCGGGAAATCTGGTTGGGAACGGACGGACGACGGGCACGAATGGAATGAATTTTCCAACACCTCCAAGGTTCGGAACGCGTCGCTGCTCACGAAAGGATGGATGTCCTGGTTGCTGCGGGGCCTCACCTCGACAATCGGCTCGACGACGGCTCAAGCTCCCCGGCAATGGTGGTTGTCGGTAACACGCGAACAAAGTTGCGGGGTCTTTCCAACGGACTTGGGTTGCTCGAGAATTCGGATAGACGTCGATTTCAGGCTCACGTGGACGGTCGGATTCTCGAACGGTAAGTGTTCATCGGAATCAATGGTGAAGGGTGTTTTGCTGTTACAGGTCCGGTGGTTACAGAGGGTGGATTTGGAAGAAATCTGATATGAGTGTTCTGGGATAAGATCTCTACAACCGAGTCTTAAGTAGATTAAGAGCTAGATGCGCGAATCTTGCGAGAAATTATCGCACCTGCAATTCGAATCGTACGACTTGGTCTCTTGCGGAGAAGAGAACGGAGAAGAGGGATTTGATCTGTTATGCGCACGTGAACAAAAGTTGTGGCCTGTGGGCTAAGATAATTAAAATTTGGGCTAGATGAATTTAACTCAACTGGGCCAAGAAAATAAAACAAGGGTTGGACATTTATAACTTTGGGCTAGAAAAATATAATGGCATAAAGGCCTAGGGATTTAACTTCAACTGGACCGGAACCAGTTTAATCGGGCTTAAAGAAATACAACGCGATAAAAAGAATTCCGATCGACTCGATAGACGACGATAAACAAACTAATCCGGATTATCTATATTTATAATACACACCATATTTTAAAATAATAATAATAATAAAAATATGCATTTAGACAAATAATTACAATTTGACAAATAAATATATATATATATATAGACATTCAATTATAATAATAGTACTATTACTAATAACAAATAAATAATAGCAATTTGACAGTTAATAGCAATTATAATAATGATAATTATAATGATAATAATAATAATAAAGACAATTTAATAATAGCAATAATCAATAATTATTCTCCAATAATCTAAAATGAAACGGGGTATTACAGAGGTGCTCACCACTATGCATATATATTGGTAAGAATCATATACTAGAGTCATATGCAAGTACATGGTCAAAAGACATAACACACCACTCTCCTACTCATCACTATACTCATGTGCACACCTATCATAAGCTGCCAGGGGTAAGCCCAAACTCGTCAGCGGGAGTACAGTCGTGCCGAGGTTCAACATCAATGGTCACGGCCCATCGACTTGTTGGTGTACGACTAGGCTAAAATGAGTCTACCTATCACAAGGTTGGAGATCGCCCACCACTAGGAACCGTCTCATGACTCACACATACATTCATAGAACATAAAGTATAAAAATCTTACCTCAATTATAACATAGCAAATTTTAGATTAAAACCCACCTGAAAATCGCAGTAGAATATTGCACACAAAAACAAGCACGTAAGTCGAGGGCTCGACTCCTCAAACGCCTACATTTAAGTGAGATAATATATCAATAATCTATCTCACTGTTCGAATTTAACATAAAACCCATGTAATACAAGTCTCGCACCCCGACCGGCTGGAAATCACCCTAAGCTCGTTCTCCTCGCCGGTTAAACGCGGAACCTGCACGAAACTCCCACACCGGAGGTGTTTTCCGGTGAAGAGCCTCCAACGCTCAAGTCAGATCTTGAGAGAGAAAGTATATCAGTAAATATATGAGAGTATCAGAGATCGTATCGAAAATGAGGATTCTCGCCCCTATTTATAAGGGCGAGTTACCTGTTCTACACGCGCGAGTAGGGCGAGTTCGGCCAACTGTCCTCTGCTTATCCGTACAACCGCGCGCCTCCACTATCCTTGGTGTTAGGAACGCGTCCCATTTGTCAGAGAATGTCAGAGTTTGTTATAGCTATTGACCACTCATAGTCCGCCGCGTGTCCTCCCCTTCACATGCTGGGGGTTTCCTTGTTCGCTCCAATATTCGACCATTTTCATACGACCACGCACTATCCGACCACCCTCTTTCGACCAACTCCTCGAGTAACTTGCCCTTGTCGACCACTTATGATCTCGTTAGTCTCTGCTATCTGCTCTCTGTCCTCCGTTGCAGGTGTCTGGTCCTGCTCGACCACATCATTCGGTCCGTTCTTATTTAGGTAATCCGACGAACCGGCCTATTTTCTCCAGTTAGCCCCGGTCTAGTATATAATATCCCATATCATCTAGTCCCCCCACTCTGGTCGAGTCTGAACGACTCGATCTAAGAGTAGGCTTCGGTCCATGTCGAGGAGGTTCTGCTTCTTTGTTTTCGACCAACTGACCCATTTTTTTTCTGTATGTTTATTTCCTCTCCTGATCACCACTTTGCGTTTTTTGAATTTCGAATTTCGTCACTTGCCCGCCCTTTTGGGATGCGTCTTTTCAGCTGCTCAGAAATAATGATAACCTCGTGGCCCACGCTGCCTCGAGCCTCACACCCCTTTATGTGTCTCTTTTTTTCCTACCGTTGGATTTTCTACTTTAATCCTACGGTTTGAGGTAAGTGTTTGTTCGCCTGCCCTCTGATCGTAGCCCTTCATTACTTGAGATCCTACGGTCGGCAATTCCTCCCCCTCACTCTTTGCCCCTATAAATACCCATACTTGGGAGAATTTTTCCCTTTTCTCCACTGTCGTATTCCATCGCACTAGAGCTTTCTGCAATCGTCGAGCATCCATCAATCTTGAGTCCTCCATCTTCTCAGCAGATTCTCCGCCGGACACCATGAGTAAGTCCTCTTTGACTATCAATTTGTGTTTGGTAACTTTTAATTTTTGCGTTCTTCCTCTTTTCCTCGAACCTCTTCTCGATTCTGGCTCCGTCCATTGTTCGTCCTTCCCGCTGTGCTCTCCTTTACTTTTTTCTGCCTTCTTCTCCGCTTTTGCTCCTTCCTTTGATTAATTATAGTTTTTCTTTCTTTTATCTCAGATTTTGCTACTTCGAGTGAGAATGACCGACACAGCGGGAAGGACCTAACTCCCCCTTCTTCTTCTGCGAACCCTCAGCCTATCGAGCGATTCTGTACAAGAGATTCTTCAACCTGAGCCCATTTTCGTTCTTCCCCCTGTGACGACCAGCGATAGCTCTACAGCCACTGTCGTTTCTCCCTCCACCTATCTTGTCGACCAGCCTGAAGATGAGGTCACCAGTCGCCCTCCTTCCCCTCCCGCCGAGCGTGCTCGTCGAGCTATCGGTCAGGATGACGAGATTGAAGACGAGGATGATCCTCAAGACCATGTCCCGCTGTCTGCTCGCGTTCCCGTTTCTTCGACCATGCCCTCTTATTCCCCTCGACCTAAGCCATCCAAACGGTCCAAACCCTCTAAACCAGCTTCGAGCGCTTCCCGTCTCGACTTTGATGCAATTGGTCATCCTGGGACTGCTCGCACTCCTGATGACGAAGATACCTTCGATAATCCTCCTGAGGGCTATTATACCTTCTTCCGCAGCCATTTTGACCTAGGCCTCCGTTTCCCTATCTGCCCAGCCTTGCTCGACCTGTGCGGCCTATATGGCCTGCCTCTCAACCAAATTACCCCCAACGCTTTTAGGACATTAGCGTCCTTTATTATCTTGTCCATAGTTCGTATGGCTAGAGTAGATTTAGACTTTTTTGTATACTGCTACTTTGCTTCCAAACAATCAGACAACCTCTATTTGAAAAGCCGGAATAAAGCCTGTTTTATCACTGATCGACCATCCAATGTGCCGAGGTGGAAAGACCAGTTTGTGTATGTACGTCCCCCGCAGCCTTACCCTTGGGCGCCCACCCCCTGGCTCACAGAGGTGCCCCTAAAACCTGCTCGTCCTGCTGCTAACCCACTCTTCGACCGTCGCATACAAGTGTGGAACTCCAATCCCGTTGCTTCTACTCCTTTACTTAAAATGGTAATCTTCTCCATTACTGTGGAATTTTGACCCATAAGGCGTTTTCTCCTCCTCTCGCCGAGACCATTCTTCAAATTCGCGTCAATCCTAAACTTGTTGAAGTTAATAAAACGGCCCGGGAAGGTGCTCGAGCCATCCTTGTTATATCCTTTGAATTTATCATCTTATGTTTTTTACTAACTCTTTTTTGACTAGCGATCTGTTGGTGCAGAGGGATTTTTGCACAAGCCCGACCTTAAAAAATCTGGTGATAGGAGGTCCGCTCATAAGGATACTCCAGCCAACGTCGAGAAGGCCAGGGGGCAATCCTCGACCAAAGATGTAGCCTCTCAATCGGAGAAGTCTGGTGTCGGTGCCTCTTCCCACTCGAGCAAACAACGGGCTCCTTCTTCTCCGCCCAGGCAAGTCGAGCGCCATCCCACCCACTCGACCAAAGAGGGCGACGCCTCCAAGAAACTTCCCCGGACCGAGGTGACTGGTCCGCATTCTACCAATCCTCCGCCTTCCCCCAAGCGATCACAACTTGAAGCGGCTTCTTCCGGGAATCCCCCTTCCTCGCATTCTTCTCTCTCTTTGGTGTCGGCCAGCCCTCGAGAGACTGTGTCTCGGCTGATGAGCTTCCTACCGTTCGACGATACACATCGGTGGGGAGTGAATCGTCGCAATCAGGCCGAATACGGCATTCGTGCAGTGACACAGGTATATTTCTTTCCTAACATTATCTTCGAGCATCCTGCCTTGTGTCTTTCTTATTTTTATTCTTACTACAGACTCTGGTCTCCATCGTGCCTCTCCTCGAGGAAACGATGAATGGCACTGGTCGCCCAATTTCCGTGCTCGAGGGCGACAACAGGCGTCTCGAGGAGGAGCATAGGAGGTTGAGGGCCGAAAACGAGGACCTGCTCAAGACACGCCACGACTTGGCGGAGTAGCTAAAAAAGGATGAGCAGCGGTATAAGGATGCGCTGAAGGGCAAGGAAAAAGCTCTTGAAGTGGAGCGGGCTAGTCGAAAGAAGGAAGTCGAGGCCGCTGCTATTACTGCGATCGAGCAGTCCCGTCGAGCCTTGTGGAGGACCCAAGTCGGTCAGACTTTCCTCCAGGCTTATCGGGAGCAGCTAATCAAAGACTACCTGTGCTCGATGGCGTTCCTCAAAGAGGCTGCTGAGATGGGGATGGACTTCTACACCTACAGCATGGAGGAGGTCGAGCGCCAGCTGAAGGAGATGGGATTCACCGGCGAGCTCGACCAGGACAAAACGTGGGAGGCGATTCCCTCTGCTCCCTCTAGCTTCACCGGTGACCCTAGTTTGCCTGCTGAGCATCCTTGGTGGACCGCGTCTTTAGAGAGGACTTTGGCGGGGGATCCCTCTTTGAAGAGTTCGTTCGACCTGCCTAAGCCCGGCGAGTCGCCTTTGGTCCGCCTCTCAGTGGCCATCCTTCCTCTTCATCCTTTGACCACCAATGCTCCATCGTCCATCTCCAATCCATCTGCCTCGATTATCGCTCACTCTGTTGCTGCCTTCCTTTCTTTGAATGCCGCCTCGCACTCGACCACCACTGCTTCTACCTCCTCTACAGCCGTTCAGTCGACCACGGCAGCTCAGTTGGGGTTTGCTGCTTTTGCTCCATCAGCTGCCAGCATTCAATTGACTGCCGCTGCCATGTCCTCAGCCACTGCTGCCCAATCGACGTCCAATGCGCAAGCTTCTGCTGCTGCATCATCATCTTCTATCACTGCTGCTCAGTCGGCTAGCGTTGCTCCATCTACCATTGCTCCTCCGAAGTAGTTTTAGGCATTTGGCGATGTATTTGCATACTTTATTTCAGTGCAGTTTGTAATCTTGTACTCGTTATGGAATGAAAGCTTTAACTTCGTTTTTCTCGTGTTGTGTGATGCTTTTACCTTCCTCCTCCTATGTTGTTTTGTATCACGACTTCTTATAGATATGTTGATGTGTACTCCTTATGAATATGCTGATTATCTTTGTGCTCGATGCCCTTCATGATACGCAATTAATCATCGCCCAATAACGTGACAAACCATAGAAACCAGTTGTTGCTTTTAAATGAGTATAAACCATAAAAACACAACGCAATTAATCGTCGCCCAATTAATCGTCGTCCAATATGTTGATGTGTGCTCCTTACGAAGGACTTTGGTCTTGTCACTTGCCCACCCCAAGAGATGTTCCGAAAACATTGTGGTCGTCCAGCCCGGAGGCGTGGACGTTGTCGACCACATGCCCACCCCTTGGAATGTTCCGAAAACAAGCGACCTTCGCCCACCCCTTGGTCGGAATGTTCCGAAAACAAAGGACTTTGGTCTTGTCACTTGCCCACCCCAAGGGATGTTCCGAAAACATTGTGGTTGTCCAGCCCTGAGGCGTGGACGTTGTCGACCACATGCCCACCCCTTAGAATGTTCTGAAAACAAGCCACCTTCGCCCACCCCTTGGTCGGGATGTTCCGAAAAGGAAGGACTTTGGTCTTGTCACTTGCCCACCCCAAGGGATGTTCCAAAAACATTGTGGTCGTCCAGCCCGGAGGTGTGAACGTTGTCGACCACATGCCCACCCCTTGGAATATTCCGAAAACAAGCGACCTTCGCCCACCCCTTGGTCGGGAAGTTCCAAAAACGAAGGACTTTGGTCTTGTCACTTGCCCACCCCAAGGGATGTTCCGAAAACATTGTGGTCGTCCAGCCTGGAGGCGTGGACGTTGTCGACCACATGCCCACCCATTGGAATGTTCCGAAAACAAGCGACCTTCGCCCACCCCTTGGTCGGGATGTTCCGAAAACATTGTTGTCGTCCAGTCCTGAGGCGTGGATGTTGTCGACCACATGCCCACCCCTTGGAATGTTCCGAAAACAAGCGACCTTCGCCCACCCCTTGGTCGGGATGATCCGAAAACGAAGGACTTTGGTCTTGTCACTTGCCCACCCTAAGGGATGTTCCGAAAACATTGTGGTCGTCCAGCTCGGAGGCGTGGACGTTGTCGACCACATGCCCACCCCTTGGAATGTTCCGAAAAACAAGCGACCTTCGCCCACCCCTTGGTCGGGATGTTCCGAAAATGAAGGACTTTGGTCTTGTCACTTGCCCACCCCAAGGGATATTCCGAAAACATTGTGGTCGTCCAGCCCGGAGGCGTGGACATTGTCGACCACATGCCCACCCCTTGAAATGTTCCGAAAACAAGCAACCTTCGCCCACCCCTTGGTCGGGATGTTCCGAAAACGAAGGACTTTGGTCTTGTCACTTGCCCACCCCAAGGGATGTTCCAAAAACATTGTGGTCGTCCAGCCCGGAGG
>CACSLK010007274.1:1062268-1081232 GCA_902706635.1 Striga hermonthica
GGGATTTCGGACATTTGGAACTGTGTGGCTTGTCCTAGGCCGAATCAGTTCCGACGAGGCGAGTGCGGCATGGCCGAGGCGAGTTTCGCGACCAACCTTGGCTGAGACCCCGTTCTACGATGTACTGGGGCAGCCGAATTTCGCTAAGAGCAGCAAACAGAATCTTAAGCCGAGACGATTTGTCAAGAACCGATCAAACAGAGAACCACCAGCGTGTTCGGGGCTGGGTTTTGTCCTTCAAGGCTGTTTCTTAGGTCCCGAGAAGGTATCCGGATGAGCCTTTACCCCTTTTTCATGGCTGATATTATGTGTATTATTGTGTTTTAGTTTCAGTGTAGTTGAAGTGATAAGCATGCTAATTTTTTTTGAAGTGTTGAGCCTTTGGGGAGCAGGATTCTTATGTGGTCTTAGTATTAGTTTTGTGAATTTTCTTGAGTTTGTTGTTATGAGCGTATACGTTGAAATGGTGCCATTTATATGCTGAAAGTTATGTTAAATTTCAGTTTGAGAATGGTTTACCATGCCTTAGATTTTGAAAAGAAACTGAAGCATATTATAAAGTGTGTTTGGCTTTGTTTGAGACGAGCATGTTCAGCCTAAACTGCTTGAGTTTTGGGCTGCACGTAGGTGCTTAGGTGTGCTGTTTTCATGCCAAATTGATGCCCACAGTTCAGTTTCTAAACATATGGTAGAAAGGCTATTAAGCATGATATGTTATAATTTTCCTAGCTTTATGTGTTTGAAAGATTTAAGTGTTGTCACCATGTGCTACTGTTATGCCGTAATTTGTTGTTATTATTTGAGTTTCGAGATGTTAATTCAGCCTTGAGGTTTACTGGATTAGCATGCTCGAGTTATGGTTGAAAGAGAGCAAGTATATGAGCCTTATGACTTGTGTTGAGTGGCGATGTTACTAAGTAATTTTCATGATTAGTTGTTCATAGGTGGAATAGTCATGTGTAGGCTATTTTAATATGTAGGTGTTTGACGAGCCGAGCTCGCAGCCTATACGTGTTTTGTGTGATCTCTTGCTTTCGACCAGGTGGGTACAATTTGTGTATCTATAATTATCGCATTTTGTTATTTCGTATAAATGTTCGTCTCGATAACTTTACTATGCCTGAGAACCCTAGTCTAGTGTGTTACACCGTCAGGGGCGTCTTGCCTTTAGTGCCTTTGATGAATGCATAAACAGTGCGAGGTTACCTACCCGTCGTATCCGGGAGGAGGACGCCCTAGCACGTGTGTCGGGGAAAAACATCTCGACTGTCTCCTGGAAAGGATCCCTTAGCCCATGTCGAGACGGGGTGGGAAAGTTTCCGGTTACTTCCTTGCCGATGTCTGATCGGAAGGTTGTTGTATGTACATAGGCGGTTTGCGATAGGGCCATATAGGGAGTTAGACCTGGATTCTATTCATACTCTATTTATGGTTTTGGATCTTTATGCGAGATAAACTTATGCGATATTGGTGAGCATAGTGGTTTTGCTCACCCTGTTAGTTGTTTTGTCTTCTTGTTTCCTCTTCCTATCTTCATGTTGAGCTTTGTTGGCGGCGACAGCTAGAGACGAGCAAGTGGTGGTCATTAGATTGTCGTGTCTTTGCTTTCGCTTTATTTACCTTTGTTGGATTGTTATTTTTTATTTTGATGCTTCTGCTTAAGCTATTTTGAACATGTTGATTGGATCATTGGATTATGTCAAATCTCTTGGTTGAGTTTTGAAACTTATTATAACTTGGTTTGATTATTCATGATCGTTTGTATGCATGTGTAGGTGCCTTGTGGCTGTACTTATTTGTCTATTTTGTTAGTAGTTAAGTTGTAACACCCCGCCTTGTCATGAAAATCAGAGTGCATTTTACGCAAAACTTTTCTTAATAATACATATTTATTTGCGAAATCCTTTTCGGGATGCTACTAAAAACATTCATTGCTTGGGAAATCCATTACCTTTATTTAAATTTAGCTATAAAGAAAAACGGATTATTTCCAAATCAAACTAGCATGTAATACTGTATAAAACTCTGTCTGATAAATCAGTTTAAAAATAAAAACTGACATGCTAGTTGAAATATCATAAAGTAACAGCGGAAATCATACGTGGCAAAACATAGCTGTACAATAACGTACAATGGCTGCTAGCCATATCTTTGACCACGATCCACCAACCAGCTCACTCCTCTCGTCCGACGCTTTTCCTGAAAACATGATAATAGTGGGAGCGTGAGTACTAAACACTGTACTCCGCAGAAACTCATACTAAAGTAAACATTAATAATAATTGCATCATCATGATCAACATATGCATATCTGCTGCTATCTGTAACTGCTCGTCAACAGTATAAACTGGACGTAAACTGTGTCTGCCGACTATAATAATACTAGCCGGAACCATGTGCACACCCTAGTGGTCAGATCTAGCCACTAGAGCTCGGAGTGGAATTACGCTGCTGGCCACCACTCTAAGCGGAACTGATATATACATACCTCGCATGATAGCTGTAATTATACGTAATGTAATACTCAGTCTGAGTCCCCACCTGAACTGCTGGTTTGAAAATGTAAGTGCTGATAGCTGCTGACTGATCAAACTGTAAAATATATAAACAATTACTAATTACTATGCTCAGATTTGATAAAATAACTGATTAACATGTTAAGATGCTCTACTAGACTTTAAACATGATATCTGAACTTATCCGGTATAACCGGAACTGAACAAACTCGGAAGTGGTCTGACATGAGTTTACTAAACTGGACTGGACTCGGAATTTAACTGAAATTGGGACTTGAACATAAACCGGGACTTAAAATAATAAAATAATGGGTCAAACCGGTATAAACCGGTCAGTTTCCAGTCTGGTCAGACCGCCGGCTCGCTGCGTCCCGGCGGTCAGCTGCTGACTCGTCAACCGGCCTGCTAAGGCCGTAGGCACAGTTGCTGTTTACGGTTCTTAAGCCGCTTTCTCTATTAGCTCGACAACCTCACAACTAACACAACATGATCCTTACTGAAAAGCAATTTAAAACATAATCACGGAATTCACTTGCAAACACAACTTCTACATTATGGACTGAATAGGGACCGTCGGACTAAGGCCAATCCTTGGCCAAACATCAATTTGCCTCGACCATCAAGGTTTGACTGAACCTAAAATCACATATAATGACTAACCATACTTGACTTACTCGAACAAATATGATTGTACTGAAAGATAACATGATAGGGCATGAACTAGCCCCGAAAGCATGCATTACCGACTTCCATAGGCCAAATCATGGACAAAACCACAACTTATCTCGACCTATCTTTTTATACTGAATACATGAGGACATAACATGATGAAACAAACATGAATTGCACAGGAGTTGTCAGATAAAACTTGAACTTACTCGATCATGACCTAATCTGGCCTATACCGAGCATAACTCACTAATTTCATGCATTTCTTGTCATGAGCTGATTAAGCTGACTTTAACCTGCCCTAATTAACATGAGAGAATGCTGATCATGAGGTTAACTTCACAATTACTCGGTGTTATTCGAATAAAATCGAACATAACTCGGTGAGGATTAACATGATCTAATTCGAACCTATTTAAGCATCTTCATGAATTTCCTTGACATGAACTACTTGATTCAATACCAACATGTCTTATTTAACATGAAAGGAGTTAGAACTGAAGTTACCTCCCCAAGTGTTTGGAGAATTTCATAAGTTGTGCGTGATTTCCTCGGCTCCGAGTGCGTGTAGAAGCATCGGCCGTGTGCGTGTTATTAGACCTTAATTTTTGCTTAATTTTTGCTGAGTGTATACCTTAGTAAATAAGCCATACTTTCCCTTCTACCTCTCATTTATAGGGACGTGAATTTGGGGTGAGACTTGAGAAAAAGTCTCGGCCGATGGCTTGATGCCATTTGCCGCGCGATAAGGCCATGAGGTGGCCTTTCGCTTGCTTAGTCATCTCCCGAACTTCCTTAGTTCACCAAGTGTCTCCCATGGATGATGATGAACGTGAAGAGTTGGAAAACTTTGACCTACGGCCCTTAATACTGTCTTAGGCGTGCTAAATGCGTGCTAAGGACGTGCTGAACGGGATCAACATACGCTAAGCACCATATGCTAATGCCTTGCTAATAACTTGCTCATGACATACTAAAGCTTCCTTAGGGTTAAGCTAAACATGATTACCTTAAACATAATTATCTCATAATTAATCCTCATTAACGTTAATTAATCTTAATTAACATTAAACTAATCATGATTATCTTAAGCTAATCTCGATTAATTAGCTTAAACATGATTAAGTTAATTAAGCAAGGTTAATGACCATTACTTAATTAACGATGGACGGTGTACCAATGTGAACGCGTCACAGTATAGGTAAACCGAACTTGACATAAGAAACTTTAACTGGATTAATTATCGGAAAATTATTCCGAACATGAACATGACATTCGAAAGTTAATTCGCACATTCTTGACTTGGACGATTAATCCGAAAATGATATTTCGAATAATTCGTCAACTTAACTTATTAATTCCGAACTCCTTAAATAAAGAAGTGAATCGGAATTAAGTCTGGAATCTTATTCGGTTTCTGAAATAATTAACCGAATAATTTATCGACTAATAGTCGAACTTGGAATTTGACTGACGGAATTACTTGAACTTGAACATAAACATAATCATTTATTAATAAAGGCTAGCTTTAAAATTAAAAGCTAGTATTTTCCTTTATTAATAAAACCTGGGGTGTTACATAAGTAGCGCCTGTTAATGTTTAAAGTTTTAAATTGGTATTTTGCGAAAAAAATTACTCTGTTTTTTATATTATAAATAAATTCAGCAAAAATTTTAAAATAATTTGAGGCGTTACAGTTGGGCTGCTTACATAGAGGAGGAAGCTAGGGATGCAGTTGGGAGATGCCGCTGGATATTGGGGAAACGATTGAGGTACGACCGAATCTCACGAGATTCAGGAATTCTGAGAGCTGAGATGCTGACGAGGAAATTGGTCGAGATGACCTTGTCAAAACAACAAATTGTTCATGTAACCCTTTCAACTTAAAATTTGGTTAAAAAACATTTGACCAAAAGATTTAGAACCGATAGCGCTAAAATAATCAACGATATTAAGCAAGAAACAACTAAATGTTCTTGTAAAGAAGAAAATAAAAAACAGAAAGTAATTTCTAATCAAGAAAAGAATATACCTTTTCTAAAATACACATATGGTAATGATTTAATAAGAAATGAAGAATTAGGAAGTTCAATAAATCCTAATGCTTTTAAATGGCCAAAGGACACACTGAAAAAATGAATTTTCAAGAAAAACTTGAGAAAAATCTTTGAAATTTAATTAATTTAGATTTGGATGATAAACAAGCTATCCAACTTGAACATAAAATTCGTTTCTTAGAAATGAACGAGGAACAATGTAATTCAGATTTAGAATTAATTTCTGAAATGAAAAAAATATTAAAACTTGATGAAAATGATCAGTTTTATCAAATAAAAGAAACTGAAACTGGCACTCAGTCAGAATCAGAAATAAACTTCAATGACGAGGAAGATTTTCTAAAAGAAAATTTAAAATGGAGAAACTAGAATAATCAAGAACAAAAAATGATCAGTATATGAATACTGATGAATTTGAAAGAAAACCATAAGTAACTCCTAGACCATCCAGGTCATCTAATAACAATGCAAGTATTCTTGGAATTGCTGGAGAAGTACATACAACCTCAATCCTAGATTTAGACTGTAAGAAACCTGAAACAATTAAGAAATTAATTGATAAATAGGGATTAAAAATGAGTTTTGTGATTAATCTTAATCCTAGTACTTTCAACACAACATAACTTGTGTTAGCACTTGCTGAACATAGAATGCTTGAAAATACACAAAATTTTATAAAGAGAGTTCAATGGGATACTCAAAATGTAGACCCTGCAGTCATGCTTGAAAGCATCCTGAATAGTCTATATACTTTTTTTTTTTGGCATTGATCGAGTATCAAATGCAGAAAATGAAAAACTTATAGAGAAATCTAAAGCAAAGGTAAGATTAAACAATCTAACTCTTTGTGATATTTGTTATATTAACGAATTCAATTGTGATTTTGAAAAGAATCTTTTCAAAATAGATTTCAGAGAACATCCTGAATACATTAGAATGTATTGAGCAAAAATTCCTATTGTAGGAAATGATGCTTCAAAGAAATATGAAACAGTTGAAAATCGTATGAAGTATAGTTTTGGTTATGCCAAAAGACTCGTGAGAGAGGAAATCGAAGAAATTTGTAATGCTACTACAAAGCAAAAAAAAAAAAAAAAAAAAAAAAAAAAAAAAAAAAAAAAAAAATGAAAATGTTCAACAGAAATTGTTGTTCTAAAATTTCTGAGAAATCCATAGATTATGGTTGCAAACCATATAAAAGAAAATCTAAGAAAAAATATTCTAAAAAATATAAGTACCAGAAAAGAAAGAAGAGAAAAACTTTTAAACCTGGGAAATATTTTAGGAAGAAACAAAAATTTCAACCTAAGAAAAACTTTTGTCCAAAAGGGAAAAAGAATTGCAGATGTTGGATCTGGAACATAGAAGGTCACTATGCAAATGAATGTCCTAACAAACAAAAATCCGAGAAAGTAAAATTTCTTCAGATTGCAGAATCATTTGGTCTTGAACCAATTGAAGAAGAATATTCAGATATAGAAGAAGTCTACATACTGGAAAAATTAGAAGATGAATTCTCTTCAGGAACATCAAGTACAGAAAACTGTGATACAAAGTGAGGATAACCTCATCAGTATTACAAACCCGAATTCAATCTACATAAAAGGTAAATTGAAATTCGCAGTTTATAAACAAATGGAAGTACATTATTGTGTGGGTACATGTGCAAGCCTTTGTTTATCTTCAAAACATATTATTTTTGAAGAACATTGGAAAAATACTTTAAGAACATTACAAGTAAACATTGTAGATGGAATGATAGCAGGAGAAATATTCCATATTCCAACTGTTTACCAACGAGAATCTGGGATGGATTTTATTCTAGGAAATATTTTTTGTCAATTGTATGAACCTTTTGTTCAATACACTGATAGGATAATTTTCACAAAAAATAATCAACCTGTACACATAGGGAAATTAAGAACAACATACAGGGTTGGAAATCCAGGATATTTAGATTCTATGAAGAAGAAATCTAAATCCAAAAAACCTGAGCCATTTCAAATAACTACTGATAAAATATCACTTCTTGATAAAGAGAGGGGGAAGAGGTTATTAGAGTTTAGGAAAGAAATGAGCATTTTTGTCCTTAATCAACAAAAATTTTCTATAATAGAGAAATTATGGAAAAAAGTTTGTGCAGAAAATCCACTTAATCGTAATAAGACCAAGTATTATATGAAGGCTTCTATCAAATTGATAAATCCTAAAATCAAAATTGTGGTGAAAGCAATGAGCTATACACCCAAAGATAGGGAAAAACTTAATTAACAAGTTCAAGAAATGTTTGACATGAAAGTCATAATTCCTAGTAAGCCTCCTCATAGATCACCAACATTTTGGTAGACAAAAAGGAACTTCAAAATGAAGAATTGTTATTGATTATCGAGAGGCAGGTGGGGTGCACAGATTTTCCAACAGAAGATCCACCACCTGTACGTCCAAACATGTGGATCTTCTGTACACTCGTCCGGGAGAGTACCAGACTCGATGTCATACTCATAGGGTACCCAATCGAACTGAAAAAAAAAATTAAATTAGGAATTAAGTTATAATAATTTTTTTTTTTAAAAAAAAGATAAATTAATCAATAGGACTTAAGAATCTTACATCCGCCTCTCTCAGCCCCGTCAGTTGATCCCGGACAGCGGTCGTTCTCTTGCCTATGTGTTTCATGTCCCTTCGTCCCACCCACCTTAAAAATCAAAGAAAAACACTTTGTAATCACAAAATTTGATAATGGAAATAACCTAAGTATTAAATAATAATAAATATGATTACCTTGCACCTAAGAAACAACCACGCTGAGAACTAAAGTGCGTGGACATCATTATTGGGCGAAGACGAGGGATACGTTCTCATGCCCAAACCTACACATATGGACATATGCATTTTTGTTATTAGATATTAGTCTAAATTAGAATTAAAAAATATGAATTTTCAAATAATAAGTAAATAAATGTACCTGAATCAATTGCACACAGCCCTTAGTCCATTGTTCCCCAACCTTGTAGGTTGTGCACAACACTCTATATACTCCGGCCAAGAGCGCTGAACCCCAGTTGTAGCCCTTAATCTCATCGATCTTGATCAACAACTGCAACCAGTAAAGGTTGACTCCATTTGCCCGCTTGTTAGGGAAGAAGAAGGACCCAATGCACCACAATATAAGGGCCCTCGCCCTCTGGTCGTAGACTTCGGTTTATTGTCCATCTGATAGTTGTGTGTTGCATTCCTCTTCTAACCCCAAAATTTTTATAAACTGGCCTTTAATGACCCAAGTTTTGAGTTTGTATGTCGGGTCCTCTTCATTATCCTGGGAGTTGTTTATATATATTAAAAACCAAATAATGGAGTATACATAAACAAAAAAAAAATGCAGGAAAAAATGTACCTGGACATAGGGCTGAAACCCTAGCAAGTCCGAACACCAGTCTCGCCGTTGTTGGAGAGTTAAATCTACAGTCTCTCCCCCAACAAGCAGCTCAACTGGCCGGCAGAACAAACAGAACTTGGACGTCCCGGAGCGTGATCATGGCCTCCCCGAAATCGAAGTGGAAGATATGCGTCTCCGGTCGCCTCCTTTCCACCAGACAGGTAATGAGGCTGTTGCCCGTCTGTACCCGGCCCATTCGAAACAGCGGCCCAAAACCCATCATGTCGATCACCTCCCAAACTTTGGCATGCTGGTTTTGCAAGGCATGCCAGAACTCAGTGTCGTAACGACGGTTTTTAACAGTACCATTACCGTATCCTTCTACATCTTCAAATGCCGCCCTGGAACGGTGGCGGTACTAAAGATATAGAAAGTAGTCATCCATCGGAACGGGGTATACATTGTACCGACGAGGTTGTGAGGACGATGAAGATGCCATTTTCTAAAAAAAAAATAAAAAAAGGAACAATCTCTTCACAATAACATCCAATAATATCCATAAACAAAAAAAAATCACCAATAATATCAAATAACAACATAAAGAAGTCAATAATTATGCAAATAATATCCAATAACAACATAAAGAAAAACACACCCAAATATCGATAAGAAAAAGGCACCAATAATATCCAATAACAACAAATCTCTTCACAAACTACTCACCTAGGCGAATTATAACGAAAACATTATTTCTTACCACATCCTCATTAGAAGTCTTAATATGAAGAAGAAATAATTAGCCAATTATATCCAATAACAATCATTATTAATTCGAATCTTGGTACTAATTCAAATCCCTCAAGAGACTAGTGTTTTGTTATCAAATCTTGGTACTGCTTTAAGTGTTAAACCCTAAGCCCTAATTAGAAAGCCCTAAGCCCTAGACCAAGTCTACTCACACCAATATCAACCGGTCAAATCCCAGGACTCAACCCTGGACAGGCGGTAGAAACCACCAAGATGGAGTACGGTAGGGGCAGAGAGAATTTCCAGTGGAGCGGTGAAATGCGTAGAGATCGGAAAGAACACCAAGAGCGAAAGCACTCTGCTGGGCCGACACTGACACTAAGAGATGAAAGCTATGGGAGCGAATGGGATTAGATACCCCAGTAGTCATAGCTGTAAACGATGGATACTAGGCGCTGTGCATATCCACCCGTCCAATGTTGTAGCTAACGCGTTAAGTATCCCGCCTGGGGAGCCCATTTCAGTACTCAGGGAGGGTTGATAACTGTAGAAATGAAAGAAAAAAGTGAAAAAGGAATGAGATCATAATAAGATCCTATTCTCAAGGGGATATGGCAAAATTGGTAGACACTACGGACTTAATTGAATTGAGCCTTGGAATGGAAACCTACTAAGTAATAACTTTCAAATTTAGAGAAACCCCGGAATTACGAAAAATGGGCAATCCAGAGCCAAATCCAGTTTTTTCAAAACCAAGATTCAGAAAACGAAAAAAGAATAGGTGCAGAGACTCAATTGCCCTTGGGAGGGGAACAACAGCTGGAAACGAATGCTAATACCCTGTAGGCTGAGGAGCAAAAGGAGGAATCCGCCCGAGAAGGGGCTTGCGTCTGACTAACTAGTTGGTGAGGCAATAGCTTACCAAGGCCATGATCAGTAGCTGGTCCGAGAGGATGATCAGCTACACTGGGACTGAGACACGACCCAAACTCCTACGGGAGGCAGCAGTGGGGAATTTTCCGCAAGCACAAGTTTTCTTTTCATTGCAGGAAAGCTTTCAAATAAGATACACAACAACATGAATTTTATACAAAGCACATGAGAAAGCTAGATTACAAATATTTTACCAATCTAATCCATTTTAAATAAATAATCCATCCCCTAAATGTGGGACACCCTAGCCCTAATTTATTAAATATTGCTATCAAAACCCTAAGTCCTAATTTGAAATTATAGAAAAATTGAAGCCCTAATAGAAGAAATGTACCTAATAGATGGGAAGGAGGTCCGGAGGCGATGCGGCGGCGGTCCGGCGGTGAAATTTTCTGAAGGGCGAAGCTTCTTTTTCTTTCTCTCTCGGTCGCTGCTCTCGTCTCTCTCTGTGTTGTTTGCGTGTGGTTTCTGTTCGCGTAAGAAAGAAGAAGAAATGTTTTTTTTATATTTAATTGTACAACGTATTTTGAGAATACATTTTACACTTAATTATTTGTAAAACGTACACTTAATTATTTGTAAAAACATTTTAAAAATAATTAAGTGTACGTTTTACAAACAATTAAGTGTAAAACGTATTCTGAAAATACATTTTACATATAAAAAAAATATGGAAGGTTGGCCTTGAGGGGAATCGAACCCGGATGTGGGCGTTTTAAACCCTCAAGTCTGCCTTCACTACCATCCTGCCGCTAGACGATCACGTTTATTTATTTGAAAATTATATACTCACTACAAAAAAGTGGCTTTATGTAACTCCAATAAATTGTTACTTAATCTTCAAAACGTGTTACAATAAGTCATAGGTAGCATTTTAATAGGGGCTACAGTTGCCCTTGCTACATATTGTTTTATGTAACAATATTGTAGAATTAGGTAACACTTATTATAAATGTTACATTAAATCATCTATTGTAGCACTAACTAGTATCATTTTCTGAATGTTACATATAACCCTTAACTAACACATTTTATCAAATATGTATCAATTTTTTGTAACATCTTTTTACTTATAGTATCATTTAATAAATCAATTGTATCAGTTTAATCAATCAAATGTAGCTTTTCATTTTGTAACACTACCCAGAATCAATTTACATATGCTACATATAACTCTCATGCAACATTATACCAACAATATGTATCAATTTCTTGTAACACTCCTTCATTTATGGTAACATTTTTATCATTGAACCATTTCACTTTAATCGATCTGACGTAACTCTTTTCCAAATGATTATGTAGCACATTTAATCATTATATATATATAAATATATATCATGATGATTTGTCATTTGCTTACAATTAGGACAAAAATAAAAAAAAAAAAAAAAAATCGTTGTGCAATAAGAAAAGTAAAACAAATATTATAAATAAAGTTGAAATAGTTCCCATGTCAATGTAAAACAATATAACATGAAAGAGAATAATGAAAACTTCTATTCAAAGGGCGGACAATAAAAAACAAACACCTACTACTACTAAAGAGAGAACATTGGGTTCGCATTGGTTTTTTTCTCTCTTATATATGTCACTTCTCGACACGGTCACCATGGCTATGATCATCACCATCATCATTTGCTTCACTCCCTCCATCTTCATTTCCCTCGTCCTAAAATTAATCAAACCACCATAAGCAATTAAGAACACATATTTAATCAAACCACCATAAGCAACCTAGAATACCTACAATGGTACCAAACAATCTAAAACATTATTCAACTACTAAAAACAAAATAAGTAAGCAAAAAAATGAGCAACACATTCCAGTAACACCGCTTTCGCATAAATTCATATAAAGCATGGACAAAAACTCAATCCATATAAACTCATAAAAATTCATACAATTCCAGTAACACAGTAACAACTTGCACCTCCACTTCTAGGCAAAACACACATACACACATGAAGAATAATAACTAATTCATATCATATCATAAATAACAAATAAATAATCGGCAAAACACCTTAACACTTTCACATTCAAGTTTAAACAACAAATTATAAAGAAACATGATTACAACACACGGTTTTATGTCAAAAACAAATTATAAGAAAAGATATCATGAAAGCATTGGTAATATAGGCATTAGAAAAGAAAATATACAACAAAAGAAGAAATAGTTGACCTTTTCAAGATAAAACTTTCAAACCTAATATAATATACGCAACATGTATAAGTTCTTTTCATTACTAGTAAAAATTCTAGCGCACATTACAAATACCTGAGGAAGTTCAGCATTGTTGATATCTCCAGACGATTGCTCCCTTATGAGATGTTTTGCTAATTCTTGAACGCTCAATGAATTCTCAATAGGGAGATGTTCAAAACCTTTTAAAACACCCGCTAATGTTTCTTTCGCAATCGCATCTTTAAATGGGTTCAAAAATTCTTCAGGAATCAGAACATCCGACTTGGAAAGCCTCTTCACTCTCTTGCTACACCTACCGAGAAGTCCATTGCTAATAGAGTCGGAAAATTCCTGCATATAGATAAATAGAAACTTGAATGAATCAAACAATCATAACAAACTATTTTTGGTAATGACAAGTGAATATAATACAACTTACATACATCATTTATTTAAGGCGTCTTGTACTTTCTACCAGAAGTTCTCTTATGTGTCTCCGTATACATCAATTCCAGAGAAGGTTGTTTCCCATCAACTAGTTTCTGTAACCATATAAGAAAAAAAAAGAAAAAAAAAAGAAAAAGAAACACAGAAATAAGTTTTCATTACTACAACACATTATATCTAAAATCAACACTTGCGATGCAAGTGTATGTGGCTATATGAATATATCTTACATTTTCGTCACTAATTCATTTATTTTCTCTCATTTATAATATTAAATACAAAAATAGATCTCATAAAGAGTTCCGTAAACAATTAACATAAATGGTTATAATAGTTACCAACTCATGACGCTTTCTTGCAAACGCAACGGGGCCCATAGTGTGTCTATTTTTCTGACTTTGGGAGGCTGCTTTTCTCTTTTCAGATATCATCTACATATACAACTTACTTTAACATATAATTTCAATGAATCAAGCAATGCATTTCACTAGTAATCTTATAAAGAGTTGAAGGAAATGGACATCAACTGAATATTCATACAAAATTATAAACACACACACAAACAAACACTACGCGACAGAAGAACACATGTATTCTTAATGAGAAGTATACAGCTAATGAATTCAAAAGTTTCAACCCCTGTTTATACAAATAGGTAGAGATCCATAAAAAATCATACATATAGAAGCAGACATAGTCATATTTGAAACCTAGATCCATCCGACTCAACTTGTGATATTCAAATTGTGATTGGGACACAAGATAAGATTGAATGAAGTAGAAATTTATCTACTGAGATTTGTTAGAAGTACTGATTGTAAGACTTTCATAAAGTGATTTTGGATCTTAGAAGGCTAAAACTGATATAAGGATTAATGCATGATACACGAAATATCTGTTGCCTTTGACTAAGGCAACACCACTAAACTATTCCTGAATGTGTTGAGGAATTATATATGTTATTCTTAACATTTTAATCACTAATGTCAAGCCTAACTATGTCCTAGATGGATTAATCCTCTAACAAAGGTAAACTATTAACCAAAATATTCTCTCTTTCAATTTGTTTTTTTAGTTTATTTTTAAGAGCAACTCTTTTCATGCTTGGGTTGGATAAGCTCCAAGTACTATAATGTAATAACTTTATGTGAATTGGCCTTTAAACTTAACAACTTGCTAGGAATCCGTCGACTAGATTTATATCCCTTTGAACCCACTTTGTGGAATATTGCACTATTATATGAAAACAAAAATAACACTGCCTCCCTCCCGACATGATGACTATTTTTATTGTTCCACAAAGTTTGTTTGTTTTCTTTAGATTGAGTAAATAAGCAACAAACTCCTTTTTACATTGTTATCGGCAAAATCCCTCCCTATATATTAATTTAGAACGTACCTCGCTCTTTTTAGTATTCCCTTTCCGGCAGAACTACAACAACAGGAAGAATGGCTGGATGCTAGAACGTGTTGAAAGAAAAATGAGAGATCACGAAATTTTACCTGAACCTCCTCTAGATCCCAATATTTTAGCAAATCCTTCAGATGAGAATCAGGAATCGATTTGTTTTCACCATTTGTATCTTGGGAGGTAGAATTGTAGTAATATTTCTTTTTAACTCTGGATTTGTGAGTACGCCATAAAGCTCCAATGGATTCCAACACATATGTCTTGCCTTCCTCTGCTATGATGAACTTTTTCTGCAATATTAATAAGAAATTACTAGCATAAAATAAATAACATATATTGAAGGGTTCACAAACGAATTAAATGAAAGTAGTGATAAATGTTAACTAAATGGGATAATGTAGTGAAGATAGTTATTCTGTAAAAATTCTTAAAGAACTAAATACCTTGACATATTCCCAAATCTTGTCTTTATCGCGAATGTGAGTCCAATTAATTTCATTTAAGGGTGCAAGATTTGAATCACGAGCTAATGATCCCAAAAAACGACTAAATTTATCCAAAGTTGCCTTATCTGGGCCAATTGGTTGACACAATTCATTCAAAATGATAGGCAAACGATTGTCAAGAGTGCGGTCGTGGATATCTTTGCACAAACTTGGTCCCCTTGTTCGTTTCTTTTTTAGTGTAACTGTAAATTTAACAACAAAAACAAATATAAATAATATATTATATGTCGACATGGTATTCCATCAATTAGAATGCCAAGTCTATCCCAAAAGAGTAAATTAAAAAATCAAGAAACGTATATTGAATGTACAGACAATCAAAACAAGCTAATCTTACCTGGTAGAGTTTGTGGTTCTTGGTCAGAAAATGGCTCGTTTACAATCTCCACAACATCATTTTCGATTTTTTGGATTCATATCATCTTCTCCTTCTCTTTCAGAAACATATTCATGTAAGCTTTCATAAGCTTCATTTTCTTCAACTAAACCTACTCCAATACCGCCTACATCATCAAACAAATGGCCTTTCCTTATTGAAACATTCTCAGTGATTGTTTGCGGTTCATTTTCTGCCGTTGAGCTTTTCCTCATCCTAACATAAGCACTAAGTGAGCCAGGCGAGACCAACACTTTGCTTTGTGCAGTCTTCTTGGACGAGGTGTTGCTTATAATATCTTTGCCTTGCAGTTTACTGTGTACCACTGCTTTCATTTGGTGACATTTAGTCGGTCTGGATAATCTTTCAGTCCATTTAACTTGTTTAGGGTGCTCCTTTTAATCAGTGGTGTCTCGTTGAACTATTTCTAATGAATTCATTTCTTTCTCGTCGCCATCTTTCCTGAGCTTTTCTTGCACTCCGAGAGTTTGACGGTGCATGTTCAGTAAACTCGCCATTGAGGAGTGCGGTTTCTCTAACCCTTTACCAGAACTTCCTTTTACTGCCACCACCTGGAACATAGTGTCATTGCTAATGATTTAGTAAAAAATCAATAAATTTACAAAAATATGTATGTTAAAAAAATAGTAAGAAAATTACATCTTGTCGCTATTAATAAACTAGAAAAGAATTACTTAATTTACTACAATATGTGTCAAAACAATAATAAAACAGAAATATACAACCTTCTTTGAACGAGAGCTCAATCTTCTCCTATGATATGCATCATTCTCGTTACTTGACTTTTCTGGTTCGTGTTCCTCTTCATCAGGGACGTACTCATCATCATTTGCTACATCATCCTTAGAAATAACTTTGCTTATCTCCCTCCGTTTCTGGTTCTTTCTTGAACAGGTTACCTCATAAGCAAGATTCTTTATCCATAACTCTTCCATTCTTCTTTGATTTTCAGCCATTCGTTTCAACCATTGCATCTCATATTCTGACATCTTCGACATCTTAAACTGCAATATATTTTAAAAAAGTGAGCAACTTAACGTTTGGTTGATTTAATAACATTGCAAACATCACCATCTTTTGAGCTTAATAACATTGCATTGAATCACATATGATCCTACAAATACTGATCCCTACTCTCCAACATCAACAATAAGTTTTGAAAATGGAGGACAGTGTGGGAAAAATGACCAAGGAAAATTACAAAGCCAATTACCTAAAATACTTTATTTTCTGAAATTTTGTATGGAAATTAAGAGAAAAGCACGAAAAACAATATCCTATCATTCAAGAAAACACATGCTGCTGTCAATGCTAATATTTCCCAATTATCCCTTTCTCTGGGCTCATCTTTTCAGCAAGACATGGACTCTTTGTTGGTGTAAACACAATCATTTTTATCAAGAGATAGTACGAGATTATGCATTCAGCTTTTTCACCTCATCAAACACCACTACAAAAAAACATACACTTGAACAAAAAAGACCCAAAATTTGGGCTGTTAAATCAATAAGTGTTGCAGTACTATACTCCATTAGTATTTGCACCAAACAAAATTCACTCATGAAACAAAAAAATTCAATCGTACCAAACAAAAGCCAGACTCATGAAAAAAAAAAATTGCAAACATCGTAAAACTAGAAAAGATTGGTATTTTGTATAATGATCGAATTCTTACTCCAATGTACATATGAAAATAATGAAAATAGGCATCATAAGGGCACAAATAAGAAAACAAATCTAAAATAAATTATATCCATAGAAGATAAGTAGCAGTTCAATAGAATTTGTTATCATTCTTAATTACTGGAATTCCATAAAATTTACTGAAAGCATAAGCAAATTCGTAGAGATTGAGATACCCTTTTTGGTCATTCCGACTCTCAAATGGATTCCTTCCAAAATATAACTGCCACGAATTGAAATAGGGATATATTGGGAGAGAATTTACCGCCAATATTTTTTCTAAGCGAGCGGGATTTTCCATCAGTTTTGGGAAGATTTCACAAAATTTAGGGTGAACAAACAGGAAAGCTGGGGTAGTGGTGAGTGGTAGTGGCGTGAAAATGGACTCCATTTTAGTGTTTGGGATGTGAAAAGGCAAATTAATTTAATATCTTCTAAAAATGTTATCTATATAAACTATAAACTAAAGTCCTAAATAGACTCATTTCTAAAATTAATTTGGGTGACAAAACCAAATAACAATCTCATCGTTCTAAGTGATAAAGGCCTAAATGGACTAATTTAGGTGATAAAATTAATTTTCAATCTAAAATTAATTTGGGTGATGAAGACAAATGAATCCATTTTCTTTTAAAAATGCTATCTATATAAACTATAAAGTAAAAGGCTTAAACGGACTAATTTAGGTGATAGAATTAATTTTCAATCTAAAATTAATTTGGGTGATAAAACTAAATGATTATGCTCTCATTTGGAGTCCTTTCGGGACAAACAGAGCGGGACCGTCACCCGCTCCGAGGAGGGCAGGTTCAAGGTAAGTTTCCCTGAGCCCACTGTTATTTCCCTAGCTGGGTCGATGGATAATGCTCTCATTTTAAAGTTTTCCTTCACTGTCCCTTCCCTTCGGGATTTATCTGTCGGTTTGGTCAAGTTGGGTTTCAAGGGTAGAGTGACCCCTAAGTTTCTGAATTATAATCATTATTTACTCCTCTTTGAGTTGAAAGAAGACTACAATTTGGTCTGGATTAAGACGCATCTTAATATCTTTGGATGTGCTGGTCGGGTGTTTAAATACACCCCGGATTTCTCCTTCGTCGAGGAATCTCTCATAGTCCCGGTGTGGTGCTGCTTCCCGGGCCTCTTACCACACCTTTTCGACCCTTCTGCCCTCTTTTCGATTGCCAGTTGCATTGGCAACCCCATTGAGACTGATGCCGCTACGGCAAACCGCTCGAGGTTATCCGTCACACGGGTGTGCGTAGAGGTTGATCTTAGGGATGAGCTCGTCAAGGAAATTGAGCTCGACCAAGCGGGCAAGACCACTATCCAGAAAGTGGTCTATGAGAGAGTTCCACCGTTCTGCTCCCTATGTAGTCACGTAGGACATGGGGCTGCAGAATGCTATACTAAGGGCAATAAGCCCCGACCTGCTCTACCCCCCCGTCGACGTGTAGCCAGGCAGGGTTCTACTATTGCCCCGACGAGCCCTAAGGAGAAGGGCAAGGCCTCGGCCCACGGTCCCGACCCGAAGGGGCAAAAGGGCAAGGGCAAGGTCACCTCTGAGGGCACTCTGCCTAAGGAGGTTAACCTCGATACGCCTAAGGCCAAAGCTACAGGCCTTTTCCCCCACCAGTCCCTACAGTCAGCCCCCATAGCTACCCATTCCCGCTTCACTGTGCTTGACTCGGAGTCGGAGGAGGAGTTTCACATTCCCTCCGACCATCTGGGAGCATCGACCAGCTCCCCGTTTGACGATGACGACCTATTAGTGGATGAGACAGAGTCTCCTGACATCCCTTTATGCATCGAGGCCCCCCCTTCCTCCTCAAATCTCATGATCGTAGAGCCCTCCCTCCACCTTACCTCACACCATTGCCCATCAGCTCGACCCCTTCTCGCCCTCCCTTCCTCTTCCCCCTCATCCCCCGCTAGTGGGTCTGGTCCCCCTTCCCCACAGCGCCAGTCACTGAGCTCTGAGGGATTGGAGCACCTACAACTCGTCCTCTTACCCCAGGATTTTTCCCCTATA
>CACSLK010007274.1:1085154-1109291 GCA_902706635.1 Striga hermonthica
GTGTCTCACACATTTTCTGGGAGGGGAATCGGCCTGCTGATTTTCTTGCTAGCACGGGGGCTTCTATACCCCAGAGACGCACCCTCCTTCCTGAGGACATTCCCCTCCGGCTTCGGACGCTCATTGGATGGACCAGTTAGAGTACCCATCCTTCAGATTCGGTCGTCCGCCACCACCTGCCCCTGACTAGTTTTGGCTTTGTGGACTCCTTGTCAGGTCACCCTGACCAAGACGGCCTTTTATGTATTTTATTCTTTATTTTATTTTCTTTTCTCTCTTTTGGTGTTGCTTTATGTATCTCGGACTTAGATGTAGACTATTGACTCTTTAGCCCTAGCTGGGCCATTATATTCACAGGTTGGGGGTGTAGCCTCAACCCCCCATCCCATTCTGGGATGTTTATTTCGAAAAAAAAAAATAAAACTAAATGATTATTTTGAAAATTAATTTGGGTGATGAAGACAAATGAATCCATTTTCTTTTAAAAATGCTATCTATATAAACTATAAAGTAAAAGGCTTAAACGGACTAATTTAGGTGATAGAATTAATTTTCAATCTAAAATTAATTTGGGTGATAAAACTAAATGATATCTAAAATATTTAAGATAATAATTAAAATATTAATTAGTTTAAAACTATCTTGCCTACAATATATCATAAATTCAATTTTCAAAATATGATGATAAATATAAGTTTGAATTTTAAAATCCACGTGAATATTAATTTTGAGATCCGTAAACTATTCAAATTACTAATTAGTCTAATTATGTTCATCTCCGATAAACTTCCTATTGATTTATTGATTTTATTTTATTTCCATACAAAGTTGCTTGTCTCATTTTATTTTACCATATTTTCTTGGAAATTTAACAAAGTCGGTTGCGATTATAAAATAATTTGGATATCAACATACATTTATAATGGAGTTTTAAATCGTGTACTATAAACAAATAATACATATCATTAAACTTTTTTTTTAAATGCAAAAATATTGAGACTGAGATTTTGGAATTATTTTTACCTTTTGAAACCAAGTTTAAATAAAAACAATAGTTTGGTAAACAAATAACTGATGAACATTAATAAGTTTATTATCACACGTTCCAAATAAATAAATTGTCATAATTTGTGGAAATGATATTTAAAGAATACTTTTAGCGTTCAATATATTTTTTTAAAAGTCACAAATATAGAGACCCATATTCTAAAACTTTCATTACCTTGGGAAGTAGGATTTCATAAACATAGAGACCTAGATTTTAATGTTGTTCGTTGTTTCTAAGAAAAAAAAATAGAAATAAAAACATGCACACATAATATATCTTAGCCAAAAATTTTAAATAATAGTTGGCGTAACTCAAAATCTATTTCTTTAAGAACATCTCAACGTATGATAAAGGCTAACGACGTCGTGACGACATAAAAAACTATAAGTAAGAACTGGTATCGTTGGAATTTAAACGGAACCCTAAAATAAGAATGATCTATTTATAATATGATAATTTACTTGGCAATTCGACAAATGAGTTGTTAGTTTATCATTTTAATATCGATTATACTTGATTAACTAAATAATATTTATTATTATTTTTATAGTTTTTTTTATCTTGTATAAAAGAACATTAAACATGTATGTTTAAAATCTTTACCTACAAAACAACTATGAACGTAATTAAAGGAAATCTGCAATTGACTAAAAATAAACAAAATCTGAAAGTCGAGTTATATTGAAACTATACAAATGATTATTCATATATTATTTAAATAATATTATATTATTTTTTTCTATAATAAGTAACTAATGTTTTTTACGGGAAATGTTTTCTAAAGTGAATTAACCTTATATATATATATATATATATATATATATATATATATATATAAGGTTGCATTAAATTCTAGCCTATTGTTTTGCTACTATTTTTGATAAATGGTTAAATATATATATATATAGATAGATAGATAGATAGATAGATAGATAGATTGGGTGAAACGCAAGTAATCGTGTCGTTATTGAATTTCAGTGTAGTATGAAGAAATTAAATGAAATAAATATTTGAGACAAGCAGCAACAACATAAGGCCTGTATAGTGCATAGTGATTAATCAGGATTTCAGGGGGATTTTTCTTTATAATATTATTCATGATATGTTGTCATGAAGGAATTAGTTATAAAATTGTATTCTCTCGTAAAACAATTAAACATAGGCTAAATCAAAGTTTTGGATATCCACAACGATAATGTATATTACTTTGAAGTATTATAATGTTTCTACTTTTGCTCTTATATATCTAATCTATATATACTTGAAGAAAAAACCATAAAGATATAATAATTATAACATTTTTTTTTTCGAAACTGTAGGATATATATTGCTCAATAAAATGTACATGGAGGGCAAACTTTCCATAATACAACACCCCTTCTAAGGTAAGAGAACCCGCTCAAAACTGCAGTAACATAAACTGCAATAATTATAACATTAACTCGGAGACTAAATTCCCAAGTTCAATAGTAATTCCCAAGTTCAATAGTACTGTATGTCATTTCTCTTTGTACTAGCATCCCAAAATTTCAAGAATTCCACATAGTTCCCCACACTACACCTAGATAATGCAGCTAATGTTGAAAAAAAAGAAGGAAAAAAAAATTCATAGTCGTGGATGACTTATACATTATGCTTCTTCCTGATCTTGCTTTTGCCGTGATGCTTCCTTTTGACCAATTTGAACTTCAGCTTCTTCCCAATGGGCTTCAAGATTTTTAAGCTCTCATTGACATCTAAGCAACCAGAACATGTTGAGACGTAAGTGCCGTGTGGCCCGTGTGGCCCGTGTCCATCCTCGAACTGCTTCAGCCCACCTGTCACATTCGACACGACCCCAATGAAAGGGAAAATAGTCCTTGACCTGATGTTTACATAAATATATGTGCTCGTTGCTGTTGTTCGGCATAGTTGTATCATCGGCCTGATTTTTTCACAGTACAACAATAAGATATAATCTTGAAGGTAAGCCAAATTTAACCTTAAGAAGTCATAAAAATTCTTAACTTCACCGCTGTTGGAGCCAATGTCAACATCGTCTGCGGTTTTTTCGCCAAAATTACTCTTCCGCACCTGCAAGTATAGGAGTAGGCAAAACATAATCAACCAAAATTTTAATGCTGCAAGCACAAACACGGAAAAAAAAAAAGTTTAAATCGGGTTAGAAAGGGGAAAAAAATCAAGGTAGAAATTTAAGCATGAAAAAGGATCTCTAAGATCTGTATACCTCATTTGGGTGTTAACTTGGTCACATTTGTTTGTCTCTGCTGGTACTTTTGTTCCCGCCTTTTCAAACAGGCAGCTGAGAAATAGAAAATAAAAGGGAGATTGAGAATATAAAGAACAAACAAACTTCCTGCAAAACAAAAAGTAGGATATTTGTCAAAAAATAAATACATAACATCTTTATTGTGAAATAAAGGAAAAATAAAAGGAAACGGATAAGTGGAAAATGACTAATTCAAAGTGAAAAATTGAATGAAGGCATCTTCTGTGTCAGCAATAAAACTAGCGTTTTCTCCAAATGTGACCAGTCAAGTCGTGAATATAAAGAACAACATAACATAGAGGAATTCATAATTTTGCAAAAAATTCGAGAAAGTATGACTGTTAAGCATATGATAATCAGAAGTAGACAAAAATTATATCATGACAAATAAATTGGAATGTCCATATCCCGATGAACAATCCATTAATAAACACACTTTCAGTCCAAATTACTAATGTAAAAGAATTAATAATTACCCAAATGAACCATATCATATCTATCAAGTAAAGAGGAAAAAGTGTGGGGAAAACCACAGACAGAAGTAGCTGTCATGCAATCAATCAACATTGCCATTGATGAAGAAAGACGCCTTTTAATGCTCATAAAATCAATCACAATATGAAGAAAGACGCCTTTCTGCATTTATTTTAAAAACACAAATGTATCCGAAAATGGCAAGTGCCATCTGTCCGTTGTAGGAAAAATGGAAGAACTTGAACATGATCGAAATACCTTGTGCAAGAATCAGAACAGTATTAGCAGCCAACAGTACTAAGGAATGTATTAACCCGAGACAAGCCCCACCCAGTCCCAGCCGATGAGTATCTGTTTGAAGTGTTAAGTGCTTCTTGAAACCAGCTCGAGTCAACTACATGTGATGGAGAAGACTTAGTGGCTTCTGTGTATTTGCAGGCTGAATGTACCAAGTGTTGATATTACGACGTGTAAGCTTAGTATTATTCATACGACAAAAAGCTTTAATAAAAGGCCATACCAGTAAAATGAGAAAACAATTGGGCCGCAACACGATACATGACCTCCTTGATTTCATCTTAGCACTTAATAGACAAGAAAGCATAAATATTCAATTCACTAGCCTTTCACCAACAATGCCCTGATAAATGCAATGTTTCTCAATCTACTTCGTAAAATAAATAATGAAATAATTTCTTTAATAAAATCTAAAATTGTATACAATGATACTCATAAATCTATTAGTTCCAAACCTGTATCGTATGATTCTGAATTAGTCTCTTGGTTTTCAACTGGATCATCAAGAATAATGGGAGGTACACCTTCTCGGGTCCAACTATTTTCATCATCGTCATTCAGAGCAGTCACCATCCTATCCTCCACAGATTCAGTAAGCTCAGCAAAGTATGTGTCCTCTGTTTGGTCCATAATATCAATGAAGTCTTTTGATAATTTTTTCATCACATAATGGCAACCCTTTTCAGTAGCATCTTTCACATAAAAAACTTGATGAACTTGTGATGCCAAGACAAAAGGATCATCTTCATAACACAGTTTGTTGAAATTGACACAAGTCAGACCATATGAATCAGTGTTCTCTTGAAACCACTCACACCTGAATAAGACAACACTAAAAGAACTCCAATAGTCAATCTCAATTATATCATTTATCCTTCCATAATAAGTGACCCCATCAACACTAGGATTGAGATCCTTAGTACTTGAGAAACTTGAAGTCAAGGCGGTCAAAGTAACTCCACTGTTTTGTGTTTTCAATTTTGCATCACGTCCTTGAGTATAGAATTTATACTCATTAATAAAGTACCCTGTGTATCTCCTTGCAACATGAGAAGGTCCCGAAGCTAACCATTTAATATGATCAGGAAATTGTTCTAGCTCTACTTTTTCTTTAAACCAATCCATGAATTCTTGGCTATGTTGTTGGGCTTGCCTCCACCTTTTTTTGCTCTTGTCTTGAGACTTCATTTTCATCATATCTTCGTGTTCCCTACATTTATAAAAAAATAATAATTGTTAAAATAAATGTCAAACAACAAACACTTAACAAACCAAAACAACATACACAATTCCTTAAAAGTAATGAACAATATAAATAAAATGAATGAGTGACAAACTTACTTGATGTATTTTTCAACAAGCTCATCCTGGCAATTGAATAGAACATACCGATGTGCTAATTTTTGTGTGCTAGAGTCCAGAGAAAATGCTCCTTTCTTCCCTCTCTTTCTTCTCCCAAGAGGATGGCCCACTTTAGGAAAAATAACTGATATATCATTACATGTTGCTTCTACAGAGCTTCGATTAGAGTTTTTAGATTTCTTCTTTGAACCATCACGCAAATATCTCGCGCAAAATATTAAACCCTCTTCTACCAAATATCCTTCAGCTATAGAGGCTTCAGGACGACTCCGATTTCCAACATAATCTTTTAGTTCTCCAAGATACCTTTCTGGTCCGAACATCCACCAACCACTTACTGGTCCACTTAACCTAACATCATCAACTAAATGGATAGGTAAGTGCATCATGATATCAAAAAAAGATGGTGGAAAAATTTTCTCAAACATACAAAGAGTTTCAACTATTTCACATTGCAGCTGATCCAAGTCCAATGGGTCTATAACTTTGCTACATATGCCTCGGAAAAAGGCACTCAATCTTATCAAAGCTAGAGCAACCTTCTTTGGTAAACATTTTCTGACAGCAACTTGAAGTAAATATTGCATCATAATGTGTGCATCGTGACTTTTGTATCCTGATATTTTCAATTCGCGCATTTGTACACAACGTGAAATATTCGAACCACACCCTTGTGGTAGTTTGGCATTACTTATAACTTCACAGAACAAAGCTTTTTCCTGCTTTGTCATTGAAAATGAGGCTCTAGGCAACAATAGGCGTTTGCCCGTGGATATGATAGGATGTAGCGAACTTCTTATTCCCATTTCTTTAAGATCTAACCGAGCATTTAGATGATCCTTTGTTTTCCCCGGTATTTCCAACAAAGTTCCCAAAATGCTATCGCAAATATGTTTCTCGATGTGCATAGCATCTAGATGATGGCGAGTTGCATTGTGCTCCCAATACGGCAAATTGAAGAAACAAGATTTCTTTTTCCAGGGGCAATTTTCAACATTTTTTCTCGATTGTTTCTTACCAAACTTATTCTCAAAATTTTCCAACAAATGTAGGACCTCCGCCCAGTTAAAGGATCTGGTGCTTTCCTTTTCTCATTCTCCCCATTGAAATTTTTCTTATCACAATGCCAATGGTGATTTTCATCCAAAAATCTTCGATGGCCCATGTAACATGACTTTCTACTATTCTTCAGATATAAATGATCTGTTTCATAATGAAAACTAGGACATGCATATCTTCCTTTTGTACTCCAACCAGACAACATTGCATAACCTGGGAAGTCACTGATTGTTGCTTGTAAAGTAACATGCATATCAAAGGTTTGATGTGTCGAAGCATCATAAGTAGCCACCCCAAACTCCCATAAGTCTTTTAGCTCTTAAATTAAAGGTTGTAGATAAACATCAATGTCATTTCCAGGGGAGACATGCCCAGGGATGAGTAAAGATAAAATAAGGTACTCCGGCTTCATAAACAACCATGGCGGAAGATTATAGTTAATTAAAACTACAGGCTATGTACTATGTGTTGTGTTCATGGTTCGAAATGGGTTAAATCCATCGCTAGAAAGGCCTAGACGTACATTACGACAATCTGCAACAAAGCTTGGGTAAAAGGAGTCAAAATCATTCTAATCTTTAGCGTCCGCTGGGTGTCGTAATTTACTATCTTTAACTCTTTTCTCATTATGCCACCTCATATAGTCAGCCGTTTCAGCACACATATACAACCTTTGTAGTCTAGGCTTTAGGGGGAAATTCCAAACAACTTTTGCAGTAATATGGCGAATATGCTGAGAATTAGTCTCATTAGTGTCATTTTGCTTGTCATCTTCTTTCCACCTAGGCTCATGACAAACATGGCAGGATGTAGCACTTTCATGGTCTTTCCAGAAAAGCATGCAATCGTTTCTACATGCATCAATCTTCTGATAATCAAGGCCTAAATCCTTCACCATTTTCTTAGCTTCATGAAAAGATTTAGGCAATACAGCTTCCGGAATTAATTCTTGAATTATCCCAAGAAGTTCAGAAAAAGCCATATTACTAAGCCCGTGGATGCACTTAAAACGGTAAAGGCGAATGATGAATGATAACTTAGAAAAGGATTTACATCCTGGATATACTGCTTGTTTTCCATCTTCAACCAACTTAAAGAATTTTCTAGCCTCTGCGTTGGTATCTTTGTCCATTCCTTCTTGAAAGTTATCAACGAGGTCCTTATGTGTATCTATATCAAACTTTCGATGTCATCATACGCCATTTCTCGCGTTTCATTTTGGGCTGAGTGTGAACCCTTTTCACTGAAATACCATTCTTTGATGCCTGGATCAACGCCATTGCAAATCAGATGAGTATAAACTTCAGCTCTACGATGCCAAAAACGATTATAGCAATCTTTGCAAGGACAACTTATTTGATCTCCCTCTGCTCGAGTAGAAAATGCATGATTTAGAAAATCCACTACTCCTTCGGCATACTCATTACTTGCTTGTGAGTAGTAAATCCAACTACCTTCAGTAACCATTATTTGACCTTCATAGAAAGCAAAACACATAAAAAATTAGAAGATAAATAAATCAATATATGGAAAAGGTATAACTGGTCTAAATTAAAAAATAAAACTCTGATGCAGCGTAAGAATTGTATTATTTAGCTAAATAATGAACAAATATTTCAACCGTGAAATACAAGACACGAGATAAATAAGTTTTAAGCTCATAATGAGTATAGAAATTATGTGTAGCAACCAAAATAAATTGTTATTTAACAAAAAAAAAAAAAAAATCTTAATGCTATTTTTCTTATCCTTTTAAATTATTGTTATAACTTCAATTATTATTTCACATGTACCCTAACCAGGCTACTTAAGTGATTTTCTGTCCCATGTTTGGTTTCTCGGAGCTCCACGAGTCATCTCTATGAAATGCTAAAATAAATATAATATGCTAGTGATCTAAATTTGTAGAACTAGTTATACATTTGGAGAAAATGAGAATCGTAGGGGAATAATTTAGACCTATGACAAGTGACAAAATCTGATCAATGACTCCTTAGCCTTTTTGGCATTTTATCAAATAGTTTCTGGGCATGTTTGCTTTGTGATCACTTCAGTTCCACCTATATGTTTTTTTATGATCACTTCAACTACTAATCTGTGACCACATGCTAATGTTACTGTCACTTTAACTTAAACCATCTTCTCACAGATGAAGATATAAAAGTACTGAGTACATATGGTTAAATCTGTTGCCGTAAAGGTTTGCCCAAACCAAATAGAAGTATGCTAATAAATCCACCAGAGCAATAGAAGAGAGAATTCCAATCTCACTATTCTATTCCAATTCCAGTTCAGTACAAGATCCAGTCCGTCGATTTCAAAATATAACCGCTAATCATTCTGATCCAAAGGGTCGACTAAGAACAATGTCTGGTGCTCCAAGTTAGTATGTTACAATCCAGCAGATTTCTCCAACTTCTGGATTTGATTCAGGAATATCCATGTCATCATGACATGAGGCTCTACACAAGTGACTAGTAAGTTTCAGCCTACTCTTGCAAGTTCAAAAGCTAGCCATAAACAGGCTCTACATATATAAATTTGTTCCAAAAATTCTAGAAAACTAAGCATATACTTGCCATCCTCATCTATAAGCAAGCAATCTCCAATTTAACCTTCCTAAAAATTTACATTATAAAATTTGATAAAGAAAAATTTGCATAAGATATAACAAAAATAAAATAAAAACATCATCATAGTTTTCTTCAAATTGGTTAACCTCAAGGTAATTCAAGAGCAATTACAGATCCACAATGACTACAGCAATACAAGTCCGACAAAAACCAAAAAAAATAAATAAATAAAAAATGTGACCGACGAAATGACAAATCGACGAGCTTAGATGAAGATTCCTCTTGAACTTACTGAAATAGACGCTCGACGACCGGCGAAATAGGAGTTCTTGAGTCGCAGATGTGCGCTTTGAGTGGCACACGAACGCAACTACTTCAACCGGAGAAGACGATTTTGAGGATAATTTGGATTGGGACGATTTACAGCGGAGGAGCAGCGACAACGACGGTGGCGGAAGATTTGGGGACGGCGGAGAATTTGGGGAAGAGACGAGGTCACGATGGAGAGAACCACTGAGTAGGGGCGAATTCTGATTTCTATAGCTTTAGTTGCTTGGATATTTGGATGGCAGAAAGACTATGTATCCTATTCTTATTTCTGTAGGTTTAGTTGTTTGGATGGCATTGCTTACGTTTAAGTGATTAGATTGAAAATATTATATATTATATATATTATTCGGTCAGTTCGGTTATTTCGGACATTTCAAGTCCGAAAACCGAAACCGATCGAAATAACGGAACAATTTAAATAATAAAAATCGAAAACCGACCGAGTCAGATGAAAATCGAACCGAAATTTTGTTCAGTCGATTCGGTCTGTTTTAATCGAATTATGCACATCCTTAGCCTTAACAAATACATAATGAGTCATTGGGGCGTGACCTTTTCTAGCCTGAGCCTAAAACATGGTGTTTGAGTTAAGTACCTAGTTTTATTTTCTATATATTTAATTTGTCTCCATCTTCTAGTCTTTTTTTTCTTCCTATAATTTTTTTCTTTTTATTTATTTTGTTATTTCTTGAACTTTTATTATTGAGCTTTGTTGTGAAGATTTATTATACAATTTGGACAGGTGTCAATACATTAAGTGGTGGATGGCTCCATAAGAAAACTGTAACACCCCACCTAAGACTTACTAAAATCAGAGTAAATTTTTCGCGCTATAAAAGGAAAACACTTATTTAATTTTCGAAAACTCGTATTATTTTTTCGAAAATACTTTAACTTTAAAACGCGGGATGCTACTCAACTTTAATCTTATATCTTTATCACTATAATCTATCATGCATGCGACTAGGTAAAATCATTCTAGAATTAAGGCCATGAATAATACCGGCTAAAACATGCATATTCTAAAAATCTGACATAATCTAACATCTGAAATAATAGTCTGAAATCTGACATCTGAAACACAAGTCTATCATGCGAAAGCAAGTACAAGTTCAGAAAAGCACACAAGCATAAAACAAACATAGATAATTCAAACATGTTCAAATACTATATGACATGTTTTCACAAAAATGTCCTGAAGCTGGACAAACACCACATAACTGCTCACGCTCCACGCGGGACTCCATCACCTGAAAAATAGGATAGTGGGGAGGCGTGAGCACAAAGGAATCAACGGTGCTCCGCCGGAACCGGCACTGAATACTCAGCACAATTAATAATAAACTATGGAATCAATATATATATGAATAAACTGGTCTGACTATGGGACTAACGGTAAACCGGTACTCATGTGCACACTCTGGGAGTCCCCTCCCACAGAAATCCAGGAAAGGCACTAATCACCCCATCTGGACGCTAGACTTAGGACGGGCCCTAATCACACACATCCATGTCATAACTGAAATACTGAAATATTGACCAAGACGGGATCACTCATCTGTCTCGGTCCTTCAATTTAAACACATATAGAACTCAGACATGGTAAATTATTAAAAGCGATGAAATACACAGTACGTGGTCCCCACCTGGAAACTGGCAAAAGCGAATGCTGAATATATCTGAAATGGGTAGCTGATGGAGGCTCGACTCTCCTCAAGCTACAAAATATATTGAGCGAAATATTCTAAGTACTGGGCTCAGAATAAAACTCAAATCTTTAATATCTTATATATCTAGGTTCGCTCACTCGGCTTTAAAAATCATTTTGGGATTTACGAGCTGATTTTGAAAATATTATCGTCGTTGAGGCATTCTAGAGTTCTCTGAAATATTTATATGTCTGGGACTAGAATCTGACTTAATCTAATCTGACTGAAATCTAAACTATATCTGAATCTTAAATCTATCTGAAATTCTTAACTTTATCTGAAATCTTAATCTGACTGTATCTGAAATTTATCTGACATTCTATCTGAAATATATTTCGAACAGTCCGGCTGACCGGACCAGTTCGACTGAACTGGACCGACGGCTCACTCGGAGTCGGTCGGTCATTCGCTTGACTATGTGCAGCTCGGTTTGACCGTGGTCCGAGTTCGGCGTGGCGACTCGGGCCGACACGAACTCGACTGACACGGCTTAGCCGATGCACGAGTTTGAATGGTGCCACGGTCATTGACGCAGGGGCGTGCTTGGACCACGGCTAATAGAACGACGCGTAGACGGCAGGTCGGATGGACTCGGTGCACGGGCACGCACTCGGGAGTTTGACTCGGACTTGGTGCACGGGCACGCACTCGGCGGCTCAGCTCCAACGGTCGGACGAGAGGCGATCACGGGCACGAGACGACGGGCACGAGACGACGACACGCATTATAAATTACGATACGATGGTTAAAGATTATCTAGCCGGTACTAGGGTTCAGACGATTATAATGGATCCAGAAAAATACCCGGTTATCGGAACCGGATAAAACTAGGGTTCGGTTCTCGAAGAATTTTAACTCATTTAAGGCCGATAATTATTATATTTATTCCATGTGATTTATAATAAATCTATAATCCACAACTGTAGCTAAAGTCTCAGTCGAACTATTATTTTATTTATACGGCATTAATATCTAAAGTCTCGATTTTTATAACTAAGTCAAACAACATCCAAAATTTACGAAAATTGAAATACAACATCCTCAATATATATATGTAGTCTATGGTCAACATCTCAAGTCAAAAGTCAACTCCTAACTCAGTCAACTAAAGATCGCTACGACCGGTCAACGCATTTGACCGACTCGTTTACCTATCAAACGATGCCCGAAAAATCTCAAATTTTTACCTAAGCCTCAAGACAATTAATTATGATTTATCAAATTTAAATAATCATTTTATCACTTATGTTTCAAAAGTCGAACATATTCGCTTTAAGCCCGAAAATCCCGATTTATTCAAAATCGCTCAAATCACCCAATTCATTAAATTTATATCATCTCAATAATTTTATCTAAGCCATTAAAATCGGGTTCTAGTGATTATACCTCACGTGTTCGGAAAAGAGCGGATCGGGCTAGAAAATGGAAGAAAAGGGAGTAGTCGGTTCGGATCTAATGGTGAGGGCTATAGATCTGGGATCAAGGAGCTGAAACCGGACTGAAAATGCTTCTGGTCGGAGCTAGGGTCGAGGAATGGAGCTGCTGAGTCGGGCCCCGGTACAGCTGGTCGGATCTGGTGGTTTTTCCGGTGTAAACTTGCCGGAAAATGAAGCTGGCCGCGACGGCAGTAGCAGCTCGCGTGTGTTGGTGCTGTGTACGGACTGTACGGACGTCCTGAGCAATGAGCTGGTCGAGAGCTTGGAGAAGACGACGTGATGGCTGCGGGTCTAGGTCGCCGGAAAACGGAGCTCGAGCTTGGACGCGGGCTCGTCGGAGTTGCAGGTGGACGAGCGGAGGAGCTGCGGATCTTGAGCTTGAGTCGCCAGAAACGCTACTCTGAGCTGGGTACGGCGGTGGTGCGCGAGCTTGGAGCTGGAACGTAAGTTTGAATAAGAAGATGAAGATAATGTTTCTTACTCTCTCTCTTGAAAATGTGTGGCCAATTATGAGCTTAGGGAGTCTATTTATAGATAGGCTAGGTAGCTTAGGGTTTGTTCTTGTTGGGCCTCAACATTGGGCTAAGGAATCGGGCCATAAAATCCTACGAGTTGGGCTCGAATATAAATCGGATATGAACTTAGGAAATTAAATGCTCGGGCTTGCTAAATAATATTAATCGAACTAGGACTAATTAAATTAGTCGGTCGAAATAATTACTAATAATGGGCTCGGATTTAAAATCGACTGTTTGCTTGATTTTAAAATGGACTGGAATAAAATTGGACTTGGGCTCGATATAATTAAATTATCCGGCTTCCGATCACATAAATAAAATTCCAACTTTAATAATTAAAGTCGGAAGAATTATTCATGGCTTAGACTTTAATACTAATTATTTAATTTAATGCAAATAAATTTAAATAATGCATCAAATTTAGAAACTTAATATTTATGGAAATATAGTCGAGCTCCATAAATAGTAATATAAAAATCTGGGCGTTACAATCTATCCTCCTTAAAATATTTCCGTCCTCGAAAATGCTAAAACTAAACATAAGTCCGACTCGACTAGAAGCTAGGAATCGAAAAGTACATAATACTAGTCAGAACTGAAACTCTGGATAACGAGCGCGAATCTCATTCTCTCGCTCCTAAGTGGCCTCGGCCTTGCCGTGGCGGCTCTAGCAAACTCGGGCTAGAGATACATCTCTATTCCTCAGCCGTTGGACCTTTCGGTCCAAAATCGCTACCGGCTGCTCCTCGTCAGTCAGGTTCTGCCCGACCTCGAGCTTTCTGAAATTCAACACGTGCCTTAGATCATGCACGTAATTTTTCAACATCGAAACGCGTAAGACGTTGTGCACACCCGGAAGCTCGGGTGGCAACTCCAAACTGCATACTACCTCGCCCACTCGATCGAGAATCTCGAATGAGCCTATATAATAAGGATCTCAGACTGACACTATGGTCTCGGATACTCCGTGGAATTGAGTAATCCCACAGACGTAAATACTGAAAAACTACTCCATGGTCATCGTCATCCTCGTGGGCAAACGCGGGCCGACTTCGCCAGTCAGTCCACAACTACCCAAACCACATCGAGCTGCTCTTTTAATTTGGGTAGTCCCGTAACGAAAACCATGGTAACGTGCTCCCACTTTCACAATGAAACCTCTAATGGTTGCACGAAACTGGGTGGAACTTGTGCTTGGTATTCACCTGTTGGCAAACCAAGCACTCTTCCAAGAACTTGGAAATTCTAACTAAGGTATAAGACAAAACTCTAAACTTCAAGTCTAAGATTTCTAACTTTGAATTCTGTCTCCCACCTGCTAATGATCTCGACTATGCCATGGCAACTCCGGTATCAAGCCCCCAGGTAAATTCGGATAAATGACTCTTATTTCAAGCCTCCATAATTTTCCCGGCCTTGTGGATATTATACACCGTTAACCCAAGTTCAAGAAACTGGGGTCTCTATCTGGATACTGTAATAGGGCGGTACCGGCATTGGCCGGTCTCGCTGGTACTCGTTCGTCATGGCAAGTTGCTAAAAATCTCACTATGTGCCTTAGATAAAATCCAAGACAAAACTTTAGAAACTATACTGGGGAACTTCAAAAGAAGCTCATCTATACTCTTAGCAGCATCGCTTTAGCTACGGCGACACTCCTGGACTCAAAGAGACCTACTTCTCGACTCACTGACTAGCGTACCTTCCGCCAAAAGTGGTTGTAGGCACTATCTCACGGGTCAACTCGGATCAACGTGAGTCTCATCTAAGGTTTCCACGTGTTCGAGCTCGAGTACATCTTCTCGAATTCGAGACGTGGAGAAAAATCGCTCAACGTTCCCCGAGAATTCCGGCGACAAAGCCTCAAATGTTAGGCTTAGCTCGCCGTCTCGGCTATATGCTGAAAATGACTGGGGTAACTAAGTTGTTGCTCATTTGCGGATATGACCCTCAGGGTCATCTTGTCGTTCAAACTGATCTGAAGATCTTTCTGTGGCTGGCCTGTACGCGACTTTCGTATGTTCAGGGTTGCCTTAGTCTTTGCATGGATTGCTGATCTCTTCCCTATTGTCTGTCGGTCTCCTATTGACCGAGAATCTATCTCTCGCTATATTTTTTTTCTTGTACGTCAGCGATCCATACGTGTCTGTACTAAATTGTACGATGTCATGTCAACCGACATTTATTAACTATCTAAGCAGCGAATCGCTCTTTCAAACGGATTTGTCATCCAAAACGCAAGCATCTGAGTGTTCTGAATCGTCCATCGATCTATAATATTGATGAGGACAACTAGCAATTGTAGTTCAACTTGCTATGACCCAGCTCCTGACGATGCGGTACGTTGCACACGGTACGTTGCATGCGGCTTACCCACTACCCGGGGCCCACGGGCGCGGAACACCTGCATACTATACCTGCGTGCGATGTACCTGCGGCGTCAGTGTCGCCTGCAGTCATAAACGCAGTCATATCCACGTCTTATGCTAGTGGCTTCATGGTACTGCAGCGCTGAGTTGCACTACTACTGGATTTAACTTCTTCTTGATACAAATCGAGGGTCTCACTACTTATATGGGTAAAATTTACCCAATGGTACTTAAAATTTCAATGTTGCGGCTTTTCTATTTTTTCTTCCTTCAACGTCTATTCTAAAACTAGTGATGTCGCACACCACTAGTACTTAGAGATGACTTCATCACCTCAACTTTCTCGTGCTTTCTGATCTTGAGGCTTCGGGCTCCTCAACTTCTCATAGAGGATGTCCGAGCTTCAAGTTCAATCTTGGAACTTATTGTCTTCCTGCATGGGTCGACAACTTCTCGACTCTCAAAGGTGAGTACTTACTCTCCTCCTTGAGTCTAGATAACTTTTGGTAATTAGTGCTCATCTTCTTTCTTCACGAACCATCGGGCGCACCCTAGGGTGACGCTCTTGGTCTAACAATTCACAATTCGGATCTGGGTCTTCAGTTCTTACAGCTTCTTGGCGTCTAGGTCTTCAGCTCTTGTAGCTTCTCGGCGTCTGGGTCTTCAGCTATTGCAGCTTCTTGGCGTCTGGGTCTTCAGCTCTTGCAGCTTCTTGGAGTCTCTCGTTTTGGCGCTTTTGACGCTAGTCCTACTACAGCAACAGGTCGATCGAATTTCATTTGTCGGTTAGGTGGTCTTCTCGGTAACATTTTGAGAATACATACACGCGACTGAAACAATGGTTAACTCTCCGGACGTTGTTAGTGAAGTGCTCTCTTTGTCTCTCTCTCTCTCTTCACGACTTCTAGAATTTTCCTATCGACATATCGTCCATCTGCCCACAACTTCCAACTCGAGAGTTGTGGCATTCAGCACAGGTATGCAAAATTTATAAGTCTTCGTCTTCTTAAACATGCTACCTCAACTTCCACTCGACTTTCATTAAATTCTCTGTGACTGTCGTCTGAGTATTCTCATACTATTGAAACTTCCTTGGGTGACAGAGTCAAAACATGACTCAACGTGCAATCCTCGCTCTAGTTTCCTTTAAACTGGGTTTCCTCTTTCTCTAACTACTAGAGATCACCTCATATGAAAAAAAAATGGTCTGCTATGGTTCAACTTCAAGCCTCCATGGTTCCTCCCGGACTCATGGCTTTTATTTCAAGCCTCTAGGACTTACTCGGATCTATGACTCTTATACACTGAAAAACTATTACTTCTTATACTAGCTGGAAGGCTCTTGCCAACTCAAGTGAGGTAACCTCTAGAGTTATAACTTTAACTTAAAACTCACATAGTTCAAGCAATGGAAAGTCCACTGCTTTATTAATGTGTTGCAATCTATCGACGTGATAATCTAACTTTCGCAAGTGTCAAATTATAGAAATAACTCGCACTTTGCTTACATTAGAAATGCACTAAAATTTTGGTCTCAACTTGAATTTTTAACGGAGTTTCAAAAGCATGGAGAAATTCCCACAACAAAAGTATTGCAGGTTCACGGGATAGAGATAATTAAACTACATGCATCTTCTTGAGTCTTCTGGACTTCTGCTTCTAGTGGTGACGAGCGTAGGCACTGGCACTTCCTCATCCTTGTTGATCCTGGGTCAGCTATTGCTTGTTGGGTTTTGCCATTTCTGGAAAAATTCATTGAGATGTAGACTTTACTCCATCTTAACTCTAAAGTTCAAAATAGGTCTTATAACTCTAATATATTTCCACGGTTATCCTCGATACGTAGTAAAAGGTACTTGCCCCTAACGTAATCGAGACTTTTTTTAAAGTTATATTCCGCTTTGCCCTCAAAAAGTCGGCGGTAGAGCGTACAAATAATTGACTCTGCTGAAATTCTGACTAAAGCAGTATAGCCGATTAATAAATAGCTACACTATACTTTAATAATTTATCGAATTCCGAAAACACCTAGCTTGGCTAGTGTTCCGGTTACACTAAAATCTTCTAAGTTCTTACTAGAGTTCTGACTAGAATTCTCAAATCTTAATCGAAGGATAGATCTAACGCCCCTGAAATAATCTGACTATAATTAAATATGCATTCGCAAATAAAAGTTGTACAAGTGACGTACCTCGGAGTCAACGTGGCGTGAGCGTGGTGTGGTCATATCTCACTAAAATTTCAGTATACAGAACCACTAAGTGGCTCTGATACCAACTTTAACACCGCGCCTAAGACTTACTAAAATCAGAGTAAATTTTTCGCGCTATAAAAGGAAAACACTTATTTAATTTTCGAAAACTCGTATTATTTTTTCGAAAATACTCTAACTTTAAAACGCGGGATCCTACTCAACTTTAATCTTATATCTTTATCACTATAATCTATCATGCATGCGACCAGGTAAAATCATTCTAGAATTAAGGCCATGAATAATACCGGCTAAAACATGCATATTCTGAAAATCTGACATAATCTAACATCTGAAATAATAGTCTGAAATCTGACATCTGAAACACAAGTCTAACATGCAGAAGCAAGTACAAGCTCAGAAAAGCACACAAGCATAAAACAAACATAGATAATTCGAACATGTTCAAATACTATATGACATGTTTTCACAAAAATGTCCTGAAGTTGGACCAACACCACATAACTGCTCACGCTCCACGCGGGACTCCATCACCTGAAAAATAGGGTAGTGGGGAGGCGTGAGCACAAAGGAATCAACGGTGCTCCGTCGGAACCGGCACTGAATACTCAGCACAATTAATAATAAACTATGGAATCAACATATATATGAATAAACTGGTCTGACTATGGGACTAACGGTAAACCGGTACTCATGTGCACACTCTGGGGGTCCCCTCCCACAGAAATCCAGGAAAGGCACTAATCACCCCATCTGGACGCTAGACTTAGGACGGGCCCTAATCACACACATCCAAGTCATAACTGAAATACTGAAATATTGACCAAGACGGGTTCACTCATCCGTCTCGGTCCTTCAATTTAAACACATATAGATCTCAGACATGGTAAATTATTAAAAGCGATGAAATACACAGTACGTGGTCCCCACCTGGAAACTGGCAAAAGCGAATGCTGAATATATCTGAAATGGGTAGCTGATGGAGGCTCGACTCTCCTCAAGCTACAAAATATATTGAGCGAAATATTCTAAGTACTAGGCTCAGAATAAAACTCAAATCTTTAATATCTTATATATCTAGGTTCGCTCACTCGGCTTTAAAAATCATTTTGGGATTTACGAGCTGATTTTGAAAATATTATCGTCGTTGAGGCATTCTAGAGTTCTCTGAAATATTTATATGTCTGGGACTAGAATCTGACTTAATCTAATCTGACTGAAATCTAAACTATATCTGAATCTTAAATCTATCTGAAATTCTTAACTTTATCTGAAATCTTAATCTGACTGTATCTGAAATTTATCTGACATTCTATCTGAAATATATTTCGAACAGTCCGGCTGACCGGACCAGTTCGACTGAACTGGACCGACGGCTCACTCGGAGTCGGTCGGTCATTCGCTTGACTATGTGCAACTCGGTTTGACCGTGGTCCGAGTTCGGCGTGGCGACTCGGGCCGGCACGAACTCGACTGACACGGCTTAGCCGATGCACGAGTTTGAACGGTGCCACGGTCACTGACGCGGGGTCGTGCTTGGACCACGGCTACCAGAACGACGCGTAGACGGCAGGTCGGATGGACTCGGTGCACGGGCACGCACTCGGGAGTTTGACTCGGACTCGGTGCATGGGCACGCACTCGGCGGCTCAGCTCCAACGGTCGGACGAGAGGCGACCACGGGCACGAGACGACGGGCACGAGACGACGGCATGCATTATAAATTACGATACGATGGCTAAAGATTATCTAGCCGGTACTAGGGTTCAGACGATTATAATGGATCCAGAAAAATACCCGGTTATCGGAACCGGATAAAACTAGGGTTCGGTTCTCGAAGAATTTTAACTCATTTAAGGCCGATAATTAATATATAGATTCTATGTGATTTATAATAAATCTATAATCCACAACTGTAGCTAAAGTCTCAGTCAAACTATTATTTTATTTATACGACATTAATATCTAAAGTCTCGATTTTTATAACTAAGTCAAACAACATCCAAAATTTACGAAAATTGAAACACAACATCCTCAATATATATATAGTCTATGGTCAACATCTCAAGTCAAAAGTCAACTCCTAACTCAGTCAACTAAAGATCGCTACGACCGGTTAACGCATTTGACCGGCTCGTTTACCTATCAAACGATGCCCGAAAAATCTCAAATTTTTACCTAAGCCTCAAGACAATTAATTATGATTTATCAAATTTAAATAATCATTTTATCACTTATGTTTCAAAAGTCGAACATATTCGCTTTAAGCCCGAAAATCTCGATTTATTCAAAATCGCTCAAATCACCCAATTCATTAATTTTATATCATCTCAATTATTTTATCTAAGCCATTAAAATCGATTTCTAGTGATTATACCTCACGTGTTCGGAAATGAGCGGATCAGGCTAGAAAATGGAAGAAAAGGGAGTAGCCGGTTCGAATATAATGGTGAGGGCTATAGATCCAGGATCAAGGAGCTGAAATCGGACTGAAAATCCTTCTGGTCGGAGCTAGGGTCGAGGAATGGAGCTGCTGAGTCGGGCCCCGGTACAGCTGGTCGGATCTGGTGGTTTTTCCGGTGTAAACTCGCCGGAAAATGAAGCTGGCCGCGACGGCAGCAGCAGCTCGCGTGTGTTGGTGCTGTGTACGGACTGTACGTACATCCTGAGCAATGAGCTGGTCGCGAGCTTGGAGAAGACGACGTGATGGCTGCGGGTCTAGGTCGCCGGAAAACGGAGCTCGAGCTTGGACGCGGGCTCGTCGGAGTTGCAGGTGGACGAGCGGAGGAGCTGCGGATCTTGAGCTTGAGTCGCCGGAAACGCTACTCTGAGCTGGGTACGGCGGTGGTGCGCGAGCTTGGAGTTGGAACGGAGCTGAGGTCGTGGTGGTCGCGAGTTGCCGGCGTGAAGGAGGTGCGGTGCGAGGAGCTGAGAAGGGCTGCGGGTTTTCGCCGGGAAATCGGGAGTGGTGGCTGGATTTTTGAGGGGTGGTCGGAAAATGAAGATGGTGATGGACCTTGAAGTTCAAGCCATGGTTATGGAGTTTGGAATGTAAGTTTGAAGAAGAAGATGAAGATAATGTTTCTTACTCTCTCTTTTGAAAATGTGTGGCCAATTATGAGCTTAGGGAGTCTATTTATAGATAGGCTAGGTAGCTTAGGGTTTGTTCTTGTTGGGCCTCAACATTGGGATAAGGAATCGGGCCATAAAATCCTACGAATTGGGCTCGAATATAAATCAGATATGAACTTAGGAAATTAAATGCTCGGGCTTGCTAAATAATATTAATCGAACTAGGACTAATTAAATTAGTCGGTCGAAATAATTACTAATAATGGGCTCGGATTCAAAATCGACTGTTTGCTTGATTTTAAAACGGACTGGAATAAAATTGGACTTGGGCTCGATATAATTAAATTATCCGGCTTCCGATCACTTAAATAAATTCCAACTTTAATAATTAAAGTCGGAAGAATTATTCATGGCTTAGACTTTGATACTAATTATTTAATTTAATGCAAATAAATTTAAATAATGCATCAAATTTAGAAACTTTATATTTATGGAAATATAGTCGAGCTCCATAAATAGTAATATAAAAATCTGGGCGTTACAAAAACAATCGGATGGCTCCATAGAATTTTTGATTTATTAAATATCTGTTTTTTATTGTTCTAAAATTTTTACTAAATATACATACTATTTATTTTGTTTATATATTCTTTATTTTGAAAAGTATACACATAAAATTCATATCTTTTTGCAATGCTTGTTATATCTCCTTTATTTACAAAAAAATCTAATTACATTTTATTTTATGAATGAGTGTAAAAATGTGTTACTAATTAATTTATAGATGTTACATGAAGTGTGATTTAACTAAAATGATACATACTTTGTGCTACATTAAAAAAAATCAAAAAGTGTTACTTATGCGGTAAATTCCTTATAAATCCCTAATGCACTATTGGACTTCCTTGTCAGTCCCCACCACATTTAAACTTCCTTTCCACTCCCTAAATCTAAATTCTCTTTTCAAATCATCCCTATATATATACTACTCATATTATTATTCTTTTATTTTACCTTATTTTCATAAAAAATTGAATTGAATCTGCTCGTCTCTCTCTCTCGTTCTCGCAGTTTCTCTCTCTCTCTCTCTCTCTCTCTCTCTCTCTCTCTCTCTCTCTCTCTCTCAAAATTTATCGCCGCTCTCTCCAAATCAATTTTTCTTTCTCCAGAAAAATCACCATCTCCGGTCGTCCCAATCGATTTTCTTTCTCCGAAAAAATCACCATCTCCGGTCGTCCACTACTCAAGATAATCCCCAAATCGATTTACTGAAGATCGGAGGTAGCGACCAAGGGTTTCGAAGAGAACCGATCATTTCACCTACCCGTCTGTTCTTAAAGCGTGTGCTGACTGCTGAGCAATCAACTCTTGTCGGAAGAGAAGTTCGCAAATCTATCGATGCTCAGCTCTCTCTCAGGCGGGACTTGTTTGTGCATAGTTCATTGGTATCCATGTAAGTGGCGATCGGAAATAATGTTATGTGTTGTCTACTGTTCAATAAAGCACAAAAGGCATTCTTTGATTTTGTTTATTTCAATAAATTTCTTGTACTTTTTAAGTGAAGGGGATTTGTTGTGTGTATATGCCACTAGAACAAATTATTCTTGACTGTGGTTTTGATTAATGTTAACTTTCATATACCTTTTAATGGTTGATACATTTTTTCTTCAATTAAAACAATCATTTCATCAAATTAACAATAAAATTATGGTAGGATCAAAGCATACTTCATAGAAAAGAACTAAGATGAGCCTCTAGGATCATAATAATAATAATAATAATAATAATAATAATAATAATAAGAATAATAATAATAATAATAATAATAATAATAATAATAATAAAAGGAATTTTTTCAGATTATCCGTGATTTGTTGCAAGAATGTGTCGGTGGAGGGAGAGGTCTGCCGCGGACGGCGCTGTGGTGGACGGTGAGGTGAGCTTTTGTGCGGATCAGGAGTTATCGTAGACAGGCTAGTCGGGAGTGCACAGTTCGGCCACAAACGAGTCAAAGATAAGGACTCGGTACAACAACTGCTCCTCGTCTGTGTCGTTGTCTTCGCTGCAGATCTCGGGCACGAGGTGGGCCGGGTTGTAGGCCGGCCGAGACTGGCTCTTGGCGCTGATGTTCTTGTTGTTGGGCCTTGCTGGTGAAGCCCGGTGCCATACGGGGTCGTCCGATGAGGTCTTGAGGCAGACTCGGTTGTGGCAGCGGGCCAGAGGGCTCGATAATTCTTCTATAGGCGTTTGTACTGTTATTGATTGAGTTGGTTATGATGTGGTTCTTGCATTGAAGTAGTTTCTTCACTTCACATGATGTTATCTGCTCTTTTGCTTTCTTAGTTTTCATGTTGATCTTTTACTTTTAGTTATTATTCCCCCTCCCCACCTATTCTTGTTTTTTGATATGTTATTCTTGTTGGCAGCCCTGCCAGCCCATGTCATACTTGTGGTTTGCAAGTGAATCAAAACTATTTGGAAGTCAAGAGCTGTTAAAAGATGGCTTGTTTTCATACTCTTCTTATTGGCCTCATCACCCTTTATGTGTAAGTGGGATGAGAATGTCTCTGCAATGTATACATAAGGAGAAATGGGTTGTGTTGTTATTGTATCAGAGTTTGATTTTGTCATGCAGCTGAATAAATGGTCTGTTAAATACATGTTGCTCTCTTTATGGTGAAATTTGTGACATTTGTTTATTTCTTTTTCCTGTGGATCAAATCATCAAAATGCTATAACGATCCACGCGAAAAGGTAGACATGAAAGATTAAAAAAATACGATTCCTAAACTAGTACCAGTTTTTGTCATAATAGTGCCACATATTGTTCACTGTAGTACCGGTTTTTGAGCTATTAGTACTTACTTTTATGAAAGAAAATTGATTCTTTCAATTTTACTCAACATTTACAAAAAGTAGAACCGGACCTAGAGGAGGATAGTACCACTTTTGTATTGCAGTAGTACCTGATATTTGGTCTATAGTACTACTTGTAATGAATACATAAAAATACAGAATTTCGGCCTCGAATGATGTTTGCATGACCCATAATCACTCTCACATTGCTTTATATGAAATTTAAAATGTTTTTAGTTGAGTTTAATCCTTAGATTGTCATGAACTCGACACACGAACGAGAAAACACTACTAGTACACTTCATTTCATTGAATAACACACTTCATCTTGTAGAATCATCACATGACTACTCCAAATTCTACATATTTGGTTTAACTTCAGTTATTTTTTATCCAAATCAAACTATAACGATTCACGTGAAAAGGTAGACATAAAAGATTAAAAAAAAATACGATTCCTAAACTAGTACCGGTTTTGTCATAATAGTATCACATATTGTTCTATGTAGTACCGGTTTTTGAGCGATTAGTACCTACTTTTGTGAAAGAAAAT
>CACSLK010007274.1:1116477-1126619 GCA_902706635.1 Striga hermonthica
ATAATGATTGTATTTAATTTTAAAATTAAATAAGTGGTATGTATTTTATTTGATATAAATATGAAAGTCGAACTTTAGGTTGATTTGTTATAAAATCAAGGTGATATAATTATCAAGTTTTAGCATATTCCTATAATAACTTGTCATAACAAAATTCATGCACTATTTTAGGCATATTCCTACATATACATGTTTAATTTTAGGTTTGAGAATTACCATAAACTATTTTAAGTTTTTTTTTTCTCAAGTTACCATATACTTCTCTTACTCTTTCTTATTTAATTCATATAATAATTATTATAATAAATATGTATTATTTTGTATGTTAAAATAATCATATTTTAATGATCTTCTCTTTGACATCTACATTGCATATATAAAATAAAAAAATAATTACATCTATCAATATAGGTAAAACTATATTTAGCAAAAAAATAATTTCAACAATATGAATACAACATAAATTATTTTATAACAAAAATAATAAAAATATAATTCAGTAATACACCATAAAATAATCATTTTAATGCGTTTTATCATAGATTTTATATAAAATAAGAAATTAAGTGCAAAAATGCGGACCCCCATTTTGAATTAATTATTATTTTGTTAGTTATTCATAATTTTTATATATTCATTATACATAATTTTACAATATAAAAGTACATTATTTTATTTTTTCTATAGTACAACTTTTAATATATTTATGTACCAGTGTAGTACACATGTATCGTACAAGTTGATATATATTTTCTTGAAAATAAGATAGATCTTTGAATGAATAAGTTTTAATAAAATTTAAATTATATAATTTAAATTTAGAAAATTAGTTGATAAATTTGAACAACATAAAATATAGATTTATAGATTTAGTATAATATAAATTTATATGAAATAAATATTAGTAAAATATATATTTTTTTTTTAATTTGGAAAATTTATACAAAAATAATTTATACTAATTAATAACAAATTAAGAAAAATAAGTAGTAGAAGAGAAAAATAGTGAAGATGATAAAAAGAAAATAATAAAATATGTGGAGAAAGAAAGAAAGAAATATAAAAAATTAAAAAAGTTAGTAGTGGAGAGAGAGAAAGAGAAATAATAAAATAACATGTTAGGTTGGTTTTAGTGTGATGATGTAATAAGTTATTTTATTTTTGACTTATTTTAAATCTAGGGAGTTAGAAGGAAGATGTTTATGGGGATAGGGAGTTAGAAGGAAAAAATTTTAAAGAGGGACTGAGAAGGAAGTCAGAAATAGGTTTAGGGATTTTTAAAGAACTTTCCCTTACTTATGAGGTATTACCTTTTAAAAAATGTTACATACAAGTGCTACATGTTCATAAAATGCTACAATAGTGTTACCTAAATATTCTATTGTATAATATGTTACAAATTGATGTTACATAAAATCTCTTCTTCAAAATGTGATACAAATCAGTGTTACTTAAAGCCACTTTTTTTGTAGTGACTTATCCTTAAATATCGAGATTTATAAAAACTTGGACTTATGATTTATATAGTATGAACATATATTATATAATTTTATATATTATATATAGTATTATGTACCATGTAGTATATAGTACTTAATTGTACTATCTAGTATATAATATTATATATAATATATGTATTTATTATATATTATATAATTTTAGAATTTTATATCCTTGAACATCTAATTCTCGGTTCTGTTCGGTTCGATAACAGCCTAGTTTTTAGTATTATGCAGTAACTAGTATATAATATTATGTAGTATCTAGTATATTATATATATATATATATATAATGATAGTATATAATATATATACCTCGATATTCCTAAGTCAAAATTTCATAAATCTCGATAATCAAGGATAAGTATATTATTTGCGCATAAGTAAACGCGATCGCCTGACGGCAGGATGGTATTGAAGGCGGCCTTGAGGGTTTGAAACGCACACACACAGGTTCGATTCCCCTCAAGCACGAACCTTCTATCATTTTTTTTAATTATAAAACATATTCTGGAAATACGTTTTATAGGGTATAAAACGTATTCAAATAATACGTTTTATATCCTAATCAAATTAAAAATAATAATAAACATTATTAAGATTAAAATTGAGTTGATTATGATTATAATAGTTACACAAAAATTTGAATAAAATTATGCTCTGAATACCGTTGTAATGATATAAATTACATGATAGTATGTAAAATTAAAACTAAGATTAAATTTAGTCTTACAATTACAACTAAGATTAAAATTGAGTTGATTATACTACATACTACATACTACATAATTCTATATACCATATACTATACTGAATACGACATACTGCAAACTATACACTCTATACTATATAGTATACTATATACTACATAATAATATTATATACTATATAATATACTAGATACTAATACTACAATCTATATACTATATATTGTATACTATACTAGATAATACATAATACTATATAGTAAATACTACATACTTCATACTATATACTATAAAGTATAGTTGTTATCAAACTGAACCGAACCGAACCGAATTGTTCGACACTATATCCTATACACTATATACTACATACTATACGCTATATACTATATAGTATAGTGTACTATATAGTATATACTTTATACTCTACACTATATACTATATGCTATATACTATACGGGTGTATACACTATATAGTTTGTGTTCGAATTTTTCGGCATGTTTGTGTTTTTTAAGTATATGTATATATTATATACTTCATACTACATACTACATATATAAAGTATATGTATATACTATATACTTCATACTACATACTACATATTATAACTTTTATTTGTTATAATACTGTCGTTCGTTTATTGGTTCGACAAGTTCGTGTTAATATTTATAGATATTATAATATATATTATAATATATTCATATTTATATATTATATATACAAAATTAATCAAAGTACTTAAATTAATATTTTAAGCACCAAATTAATTTGTGTGAAATTTCCAGTACAAAAGATTAATTTAAAAATTAATCCTAAGTCAAAATTTTATAAATCTCGATATTCAAGGATAAGGATATAATTTGCACACAAATAAACGCGATCGCCTAGCCGCAGGATGGTATTGGAGGCGGCCTTGAGGGTTTGAGTCGCCCACACCCGGGTTCGATTCCCCTCAAGCGCGAACCTTCAACTATTTTTTTAATGTTTACAACTTATTCTCAAAATACGTTTTACAATTAGTTAAATGTAACATGTATTCTGGGAATACGTTTTATGTTTTAATTTAAAAAAATAACGTAGTTTACGAATACGTTTTATACTGGGATAAAAAAAAAAAATTGGTTTAGCTTCACACGAGTCGTGTGACATTTATCCAAAAAATACCAACTCCCAGACTCACATGACCCCTCACACGACTGGATCACACGAGTCGTGTAAGACCACAAGACCCGTATCACAACCCACACGACTCGTGTGAAAAAGACGTAGCCACAACTTATATTTTCCCAATCCACACGACTTGTGTCACTATCCACACGAGTCGTGTGGCCTTCACTGCACACCGTTTTTGCTGTTTTTCGTCCCGATTCTATTTTCATAACAACGAACTAAACAAAAAATAAACTAACAAATCAACCAATCTACACTAAGTACCACAACAAGTATTTTAAATAAATAATCCAAACAAATTTAAATAAACCATCCAAACAAATGAAAATGAACAAATACAAACAAATCCAAATAACAATAAATCCAAATGAACACTAATAAATCTAGTTTCCCCACACATCATGTTGTTTGGTTCTATCGGTGGAAGGATGTGAGGACGGACACTCATCCGCAACATGATCAGGATTACCACATCTAGAACATTATCCCCTATTATTTCTGTGGCGCGCCGGACGATCCATTTGCATACGATAGCATCTCGTTTGCTTGCGACCGGGTCCAGGCTTCAAGATGATCCTCTCCCAATGTGGTACCAAATTCCATCTGATCGCGCCCATGTATCCGGATTACCAATTGGAGCAAAACTCCAATTAGTAAATTCAGCTACCCAGGTGTCCGTCCAAAAGTATGAATGGTACAACGACTTTGGTTGATCCCCAATTGCAGGATATACAACTATTGCATGAGAGCACGGTTTCCGATGTGTCTGCCACTTCCGACAACTACAACGTTTTCGGGGGTATTCGGGGGTAATCAACCTTATAGTTGTTAACACAAACAATGATTTATAAATATAGAAATTCAATTATTTTAATGGACAAAAAAAATAGTATACCTATTTTGCCCTCTCCCACTAGCCCGTAGACCTGTTGTCACCTTGTACCTGGACATTATGGGTTGCGACTGTCTGCTCCAATTCTAAATAGGCAGCATATAATGTTGAGTAGCAATGGCACTCCTGCATCTCGTGGACTTCTTTTGATCCTGTTCGAAAAAATTCAGAGTTTTGTGAATGTGGCGTGTACCAAAGCTTTGCAAAGCAGGAACCTAACGCCTTTCAAGACGTTGATGTAGCTCTCCGACATATTCATTGTCAACGTGCCCATCTATGTCCTTCATCTCCAAAAAGGTCCACTTGTTCAAAGGACTATCGAAAAGGTACTGGTGTCCATCGGGATTAAATCCATTCAGTCGCTCTTTTGTCTGCTGAAACTTTCACTCCGATAATTGTGAACCCAAATCCCAACACCAATTCTGGACTTCCTTACTCCTAAACCTAGTGACCATATTGCTTCGAAGGTGTCAAAGGCAAATCATGATATGAAGTGAGTTCTTGCCAATCAACCAACGATTCAATGGCACTGAGTATGTCGTTATCCCTGTTGGAAAGAACGTTGATCTTTCTGTCGAAGACAACATATTGGCGCAGATTTCTCAGGAAAAATGACCATCTATCCTTTCTTTCTTCATCAACAATCGCATAGGCGATTGGCAATAGCCGCTTATTTGCATTCTGTGCTATGGCCACAAGCAATTTTTCCTTGTACGATCCACGCAAATGTGTGACATTGGTGCTAATAACCGGCGGGCATAGTTGGAAAGTTTGAATGGCGGGACCAAACGCCTTGAATAAAAATTTGAAGTGTCTTTCTTCATACTGATGCGCCATTTCCTCACCTTTCCATTCCCACTGTACAATTGTGGTGGGATTCGATCTTTGAAGCGCGGCAAAAGACCTGCAAATTACAAGACGGTTTCATAAATAGAGAAACATAGCGACAGACAAACAATACATATATATTTGTAATTAATTTTTTGTTACTGAGGGAGTTATGCGAAGTTCGATTCCCAACTGCCATACACACGATCAATGGCTTTTTTCCTTCCGGGCCATGCCTTCTTATAGTTGACATCGGCTTTCCAACACTGTTTCACATCTGCCTGGATCATGCTAACGTTGTAGTGCAGTTTATTTTCAATCTTGTTAATTACAAGATTTGAAATCATACGAGCGGTTACATTTCTGTGGTCATTTTTCTCGACCCGTTGCATACAAGTGTGTTTGTCAGTCCATTCAACTAATTCCCACATTTCATGAACCCGTTTCTTAGTCACCCAAGCCTTCCACACATAAGGTTCATCTTCATTAGATCTGCACACTACTTTGTATGACTTTTATTATAATATGTTGTCCTAACCGCCATAACCTATTACTTAGAATCTGTTGTCCTAACAGCCATCAACCTATCAACGTTCCAAGCCAAGATACCCAATTTTGCTTCTTCATTGCTCCTAAAAACTGTACCCAAACCTATGGTCTCAATGACGCCATTCCAAAGTGGAAGAGCATACTCATTCTCATCTATCTTCGATGGCTCCCATTCACTCATTCTCGCGATTTGGAGACCACCACTAGGAAAAGAGTGTTCTTCTTCAATCAATTCGGGTTCACTCTCCTCATTTATCGATCTGTCAGATTCTCTTTCAGAGGTCTAATCTGTGAAATCTTCTACACCAGGAATGAAATCTTCATTGCGTTCTTCTTCTTCCCCGTTATCATTTTTCCATTCTCTCATTGTTGAGCTTGTCCCTTCTCCAACATTACGTAGATGCGAAGTCGACGTACCCTCAACATCAACCACTCCCCCGTAATAAGGTGTGTAACATCCTCAACCTGTGTATCCGGTGTGATATAGCACTATTGTAGCATAACGGTTCAAGTGCTAACTACCCGACCGAATATTAAACATATGAGTTGACCCACGCTAATCGACTTCCAGGAGTTGACTTCCCCGAGAAACCTCCTAGGAGACTGCCCTCAACTTGATAATGAACCCCAGGCGATTCTCTTAATTCGACTTCCACAGTTGACTTTCCTCAAGAAGACGAGCGGGCGGAATGTAATCTCCAAATGCTCGTGTGTAACCTAAGTCGACTCGACGATACTCGAAGTCGATTTATCCTGCCTCGAGGCACCAAGAACTCCGACGACTTCTATACACTTCGATATGACACAGGGAAACCTCCGAGCAAGCGAATCCATATGGGATAAGAAGGAATCTGGATGCTGACTAAGAAGCAGACAGAATGCGAATCGACTGGGGCATTTCAGGTATTTCACGTAAGTCAGCCAGACATTTTGGGTACTTCAAGTAAGTGTTTTATCCCTATTTAAAGGGAATGAGGTAACCCCAAACCCTAACTTCCACTCTATCTATTCATTTCTCTCAGCAGCTGCTCTTACTGAGCAGAGCTTACTTCATCACTCTCATAACTGACTTGAGCGTCGGAGGCTCTTCATCGGAAACACTTCCGGTGTTGAGTTCTTGCAGGTGTTTGCAGCGGTTTGAAGGCGATTTAGAGATGGTTTGAGTAGATCGGAGCCCATTACCACCGACTCACTTCAGATCTCAAAGTAGAACCATGAAATTGGCGCAGTCTGTGGGGAGTTGTTAAAGGAAACAAGAGCTTTGCACCTGGTTTTGATCTATTCGAGGATGGCGGAGAAGGAAGGATTGCAGAGAAAAATGAACGAGGAATTTATGGGGACGTGGACAGACAAACGCCCTCCACCGATTCCCAGCCCCAGATCACCACTTTAGGTGCTCGGTTTCCCACCATTTGAAGGTCACGCGCCGTCGGGAGTGCGTACGGAGGAAGAAACGCCCATTACCCCACCTAGGGTGAAAATTCTAGTATTGACGCAAGGAGGACCTAGTAATCCGAAGGGCACAAGTGCGGGTGTCGATGGGCAAGAATCGACAGAAACATCCCTGAGTCTGGGGAGACAGGCGGGAGAAGTGACGAATCAGGGGGCGAGATCACTGCCCCAAGTCGAGGAACATACATTGACAATGACGAGGAGCGAGATGCAAAAGATGATCGCGGAGGTGGTGGCAGCCCAACTCAAGCAGACACAGGTCGAGCAACCTCGGATTGAACAACCACCCCATGAGCGTGAGCAACAAGTGCAATCCCATGAAAGGCAGAGTAAGAGGGCAGACGAGGAAGAGTCCTCTGTCAAAACTATTATTCCACAAGAGAGAAACGATACTCTAGAACAATTGATGGCCCAAGTGCGAGATTTGCAGGCTCGAGTGGAGGGAAGAAAAATGGGGAGCTCGAGGGGACACCCATTCTTGCAACACATCCTGGATGTCGATCTGCCAAAGGGTTTAGAGAACTGAATATTTGGTATGACGGGTCGACTGATCCCTCTCGACATTTGCAAAGTTTCGAGAATATGGTGGTGCTACATCGTTACAATGATCCTGTTCAATGTCGGGCATTCTTGACGACTCTGTGAGGACCCACGCAAGACTGGTTCCACCAACTGCCTCCAGGAGCCATCCAGAATTTTGATGGGTTTAGTTCGAGTTTCTTGAACCAATTTCCAAGCGTGAAAGCCCAAGAAAAGTCTTATCTTACTTTAATAGTTATGCAACAGAAAGAAGGAGAGTTGCTGCGGGACTATGTGTCAAGGTTTACACGAGCTTGTGCCGACGTGCCCTCAGCCATGGAGGAAATCAAGTTGGGAGGACTGACTAGGGGACTGCTACCAGGTTTGTGCAGGAACTCTTTGGCGAAGCGACCTGGTAGGACGTTCGATGAAGTATTAGGGACGTGTGCCAAATACATGAATGTCGAGGAAGTAGAAGCCGACTTCCTGCAAGTGGCGAAGGCGAAAACTGAATCCCGAAACAAAAGAAGAAGGACAAAAAGGCAAACTCGTCGGGAGAGAGGAGAGGATCCCCGAAAGCAGATAGGGAGGGGCGATCTAGGGGATGGAGGTCGACTCAATATACCCCCTTGTCGGCCCCTTAAGCACGAATATTGAAAGTAATGGATGTCGTCATGTGGCGACGGATAAGGAAAGATGAGCCAACAAAGCCCAAGAGTAACTTGTATTGTCAATTTCACAAAGACTACGGGCACAACACTGACGACTGCAGGCATCTCAAGGACGAGATCGAGAGGTTGATCAAAGCAGGGCACCTGAAGGAATTTGAATACAAGGACCGTGAAGGATCAAGTAGAGGGAGAGAAAGAAGCAGGAGCTCTCGCAGGAGGGCGGGATCGCCTGAGAAAGAGGAACCCCCTCAAAAGAGAGGAGTGATGATACATATGATATTTGGTGGGCCGACTGATGGAGATTCAAATCGAGCAAAGAAGGCGTGTGCTCGAGGATGGCATGCTAAGGTCAAGGTGCAACAGGTCGATGAGGATGGTCCAGTGATAAATTTTGGGCCAGCAGATGTCGGAGAGGTCGAGAGGCCTCACAATGATGCCCTGATGATAACTGCCCAGGTGTCGGGCTATGAAGTGCAAAGAGTCTTTGTCGACACAGGGAGTTCAGTAAATGTGATTTTTTATGACTGTCTCAAAAGGATGGAACTCGACATCGAGCTCACACCTATACATACGTCTCTCTTTAGATTTAACATATTGGAGGTCGCACCCCTAGGGGAGACTATGCTCGCAGTCGTCCTAGGGGAAGGCGACTTGAGGAAGGTGAAGATGGTATGATTTGTGGTGCTCAACGTCGAGTCGACTTACAATGTGATCTTGGAGACCGCACTCAACGCTTTCCAAGTAGTAGTATCGACTTATCACATAAACCTAAAGTTCTCTGTCGGAGATCGAGTGGGAGAATCTCGAGGAGATCAAAAGCTGTCTAGAACCTGCTACCAGATAGCAGTAAAAACCAACCAACAAACCGAGATCAAAGAAGGAAAGAAACCAATGTTGAGTGAGAAAAGGCCGAGAGGAGGTGATCTTGAACCACATGGAGAATGAATGGAGATACAGATTGGAGAGATGGAGGAGCAAATCATCAAGGTTGAAAAGGATTTGGAGGACGAGCTACAAAATCAGCTTATCACACTGCTGAGAGAATTCAGGGATATATTTGCCTTCACCCCAGAAGAGCTGACGGGAATCGACCCTGGAATAATGGAGCACAAACTCAATGTCGACCCCCTCAGAAAGCCAGTGAAGCAACGACTCAGACACCATGGAGTGAAGATCGACAAGGAAATTTAGTTCGAAGTGGATAAATTTTTACGAGAAAGACAGACGCTCGGCGGCTATGCTCGGTCTCGGTTCGTGTTGAACTCGATTGGTCCTTGCTGCTCGAGGACGAACGGTTTCTACTCAAGTATAGCGGGGTTTCTCGGAGATGGTCTCGCCGGAGATGGAGCTTCTCGCCAGATTTAATGGCAGCTGGGACTTGGGTTGCAACGCCGGGAAGAACGGGGATGTAACACCCCGCCTACTTATTCTAGAAATAATAAAATCAGAGTAAATTTTGCTTTTTATTCTCGAAAAACTCTTTAACTTTATTTTAAAAAATACTCATACTAACTCGCGGGATGCTACTAACTAAAACTCTTTCTCATGCAGACGTAAATAAATACATGTAACCTAATCAAATCCGTTATATATAGGTACCACGGAGATAAAGGCATTAAACATGCATATTGAACAAAAGTTTGGATTTTTTATTAATAATTTCGATTATGAAAAATAACATGGGGAAGGGGCCTTTATATAGGCACAAAATAAATCTAGTCCTAATCTACCTAGGGAGCTAGTAAAGCAATATAATATTAAGCATCCTAATTAAGCTAAAAATCATAAAGCAATAAGGGAACTAAATAACTTGGCTTGCACTCCAAGTATTTCTCTCTCTCTCTCTCTCTCTCTCT
>CACSLK010007274.1:1266208-1285480 GCA_902706635.1 Striga hermonthica
CCACAGCAGTCGTCTGCGCGCGCTCGCCACCCATGCACAACCCCTCGCGCGCCGTTCCTTCGAACCTCCATGCTCCATGTGCGCTTTTTCCTCGTACAAGCTTTGCACCAATCACCTAGCTTTCCCGGCACGAAGCACTCGGAATCTGCCCAATCTTCCTCATCGTGCGTATTCGTCGTGCGTCTCTTCTTAGCACGCTTAGGCTTGCGCCTCCTATTGCGCGATCGTGCTCTCTTCCAACAGCCTCTTGGCCAGTCTCGCCTAACGGTTGGCCAATATTCTTCCACTTGTGGCTCTTCCGGCCCGCTCTTGAGACATCCCTCGAGGTCCTCCCAAGACTCGTTCTCGGACTCACCAGGGTTGATAACCACTTCCGCATCATTCCCCTCCTATTCAAGTACTTCCTTGTCCTCAAGGATAATAAAATTCAGCACTTCGACATCATCATCATCTTCCTCAAGAGGTGAATCGCCTTGATCCTCGGTTCGCAACTTGATGTGCTTCCTTGATTGCCCGAGCTCTATTGTACCTCTTTTATAGTCGGTTGTGATGGGCCCAAGTGTTTCGAGCCACTGCACTCCCAACACCACATCAGTAGCCTTAAGCGGTAAGGCATAGAGGTCAATCTCCAACTCCTAATCCTGGGCCATGATTGCAACCTTCTTGAATAGCAAGTTTCCTCAAAGTTCCTCCCCATTGGCCACTTTGACACCAAACGTCTTAACTTTAGTGGGTACCAACTTCAATTTCTTGGATATCTCCTCATCAATAAAACTGAAACTTGACCCACTGTCCACTAGCACTTCCAACAACATATCCTTTATTTCAGCTATAAATCTGATCATCTTCGGGCCTCATTTTTTGCACTTGACCACATGTAACAAAGTCTCCTCATGTGGCCCGCTATCATGCTCCTCCATGCGTACGTCGCCCGGCGTCGCCTTGCGCACCGCCTGAGGTGGTCCTCGTGCAATCGAGCTGACTCCATAGCCGCTCGCGTTGACCTCGACATGTCTAGTCGCACCTCGCGTTGACCTCCAAAAAACACTCATACTAGCGCACTCTCGGGCCAATCCCGCACCCTACTAGCAATGCACTCAAACTCCCTTTGATAATCTCGCAAACTACCAACTTGCCGTATTCGAGACAACGCTTCATCATAATCAAAGTAATCACTAGAACCAAACCTCGTGATGAGCTCTCTTTCGAAGTCTCTCCAACGCATGTGCTCACCATTGTTCTTGTGCAAGATCCACTGCCACCAAACATTCGCTTCTCCATCAAGATGATAGGCAGAAATTTGAACTCTCCCGTACCTTGGCACATTGTTGATCTCAAAAAATTGCATAGCCCAACTAAGCCACGCATCCGGATCGACTCCTGTGAACGTGGGCATGATGAGCTTCTACCGCGTGTACGCCCGCTCCTCGTGGTGCCATTCGTCGCAGTGGTGCGCCGCACGCTCCTCGTGTCGTCACCGACCCTCGCGGTGGTGGTTCGCGCGCGATGCGCACGTTCCCCTCGAACGCCGATCGTCGTCCTCATGCTCGGCCCGGGGCTGCTCGACGCCGTGGTGGACCGCTCCCCGTGGCTCCTCTTCGGCCGGTGTGACATGCGCGTGAGTTGCTCGGCTAGATCGTGCACCATGAGCTCTATTTTTGCCAAATTCTCGTTGGTCGTATGTTGGCCATCACCAATGGTCTTCAAGCTTTCTTCCAATGACTCGATTCTCTCACGATTAGACAAATTTTTTTTTTTAAGACTCATGAAAATAAAAATATATATATATATTTTTTTTTTATACTATCACTCAAAACTCACGAAAAATAGAAGAAAAAGAAGGGAAAATCGAACCAAAAAGAAAGAAGATAAATTGCCCAATGATGAGAGATCATGATTTGTATCTATGCTTGTGAATAATCGCGTACTCAGGGCCTTCGATTGGACACGATAGATGTGACTTCAAGACGCACTAATGGCCTTCTCTTAGACACGGTTGTATGATAAACACGCACTGATGGCCTTGCTTAAACACACGATGAACAAACGTTCCTTTTCTATTCACTCATTCAACTCTTTTTTAAAACAATGGGGGAAGACCCCTATTTATAGATTCTAATTATCTCTAATCCTACTCCAACTAGATCTCTAATTAAAGTAATAAAATATTTAAATCCTAAACGTATTAGATTTTCTAAAGCAGCAAGGAAAGTAAATATCCTAGAATCCTAATTAACTTGAAGGTCTTGATCTCAAAACTCTCTTACCTTGCACTCCAAGTTGCCGCACCAACACCCCCAACTGCCTTACTCTCGCACGCCGCCCGCGAGGCCTAGTCCTCAGCGGGCGCGGTCCTGCCCGCCTCGTCCGTGTCGCACGCGTGCGCCATCATGCACGCCCAACCTTCGCCGCCTCTCGTCCGCGCGTGGTACCGCGTGCCTGCCAGTCCTAGGCCTGCTCGGCCTAGGCCTTCGCCCGCGTCTGCCCACGTGTCGCTGCCCGTGCGCACTGCGCGCTCGCGTCCTGCCTGCCGCGCATCCCCGCCACCTTTGTAGGTGCTGCACGCGCCCAGCGCCCCCGCGTCATCCACATGCTCGCTCTTCCACCCGCGCGCATCAAGGCCCGATGCGTGGTGCTTGCCTATTTACCAATTTCCCGACCACTCCTCGCACTCACCAACTGTCCCACAGCAGCCGCCCGCGCGCGCTCGCCACCCATCGTCAACTCCTCACGTGCCATTCTTTCAAACCTCCATGTGCATGCGCGCCTTTTTCTCGCACAAGCTTTGCACCAATCACCTAGCTTTCCCGACACGAAGCACTCGCCATCTGCCCAATCTTCCTCGTCGTGCGTATTCGTCTTGCATCTCTTCTTAGCACGCTTAGCCTTGCGCCTCCTATTGCACGATCGTGCTCTCTTCCCCCAGCCTCTTGACCAGTCTCGCTTAACGGTTGGCCAATATTCTTCCACTTGTGGCTCTTTCGGCCCACTCTCGAGCCATCCCTCGAGGTACTCCCAAAACTCGTCCTCGGACTCACCGGGGTTGATAACCACTTCCACATCATCCGGCTCCGGCACGTCCAGCGGCGGGTAGTTGCTGGAATTACGCCGGCGTTCTTCTGTTGCTCCGTTGAGCTTCCGCTCCTGATTTGGTGGCCATCGGAGTTGCTACGGGGATCAATACATTCGACGTGATGAATGGATATATATATTCAACATGATACGAATAACAACTTTTGAATTTTCTATTTTATGACCTTTACACGATCTCTAATAAATCTTGGTGGAGCGATTTATTAGATTTCTCAAAGCTTCTCGATCGTCTTCTTCTAAGACCTTGCGGTGCTAACCGAATTTTCTCTCGAAGAAGAATCTCTCTCTTTCTTTCTCACTTGAAGAGGCAGAATTTCTCCAGCCTTTCGGGGAGAAGAAAACGTGTGATACATTTTCAAGAGGCTAGGGGACTTATGCATTTATAGGCTACAATAGGGACCTAAAGGAGGTGCTAAATATGGGCTTATTTCTTTAGGTTTAGGAATCCTTATTATCTTTCATCTCTTTTTCCCATCTAGGATAATATTCCTAATATTTAATTACATTCTAGAATACTCCATAATCTCCTAACCCTAGGTAATATTCTCGAAAGAATATTCTCATCCTTAGGGAAATATAGAATATAATTGTAATGCCCCGTTTATTTGAGAATTTACTAGAGTTATTTATTATATTTATTATTGCTTATTTATTTTTATTATTACTTATTGTCTAAATGTTATTAATTGCTTGAATGCCTAATTGCTATTTTGTTATTGTTATTATTGTTTTTATTGATTATTGAGATGTTATTATTGATAAATGAGGATTGATGATAGATTGAGTATTGATATTGTGGTTAAGTATTGATGAATGTTTTGAAAAGGAGTAGCGCTTCAAAGTGTTTTGAAATAAATTTTGAAAAAAATTTATTCTGATTTTCGGCAAATAAAAGTGGGGCGTTACAAATTAATTCCTAATTCCTAATCTTGGAATTAAATAATAAAATATTCCGCTAGAGTAGTATTATTGCTCTCCCCATTTAGCTCTGAATTAGAATTAACTCGTCTCCACTGATTAAATATATTAATCTAATTGATCGATTTATCTCCCTATGTTTAAGATATAACGTCCATTGATTAATTAAATTACTGACAAAATAATTAATCAACTTCTTGTTCATTTCTAAAACTAGTACCACTCAGATCCTTAATCATATGCCGGAACACATCCGCCTGCAGGGCTTGACATAATATTCATTCTTGAGCTCATTTCGGGGACGTCATCAACCCAGCGCACTGGAACATAGTGACCATAAATAACTTATAACGACACATCATATAAACATACTTATTTAACAAAATACCGAGTATGTCATCCTAGCAAAATAGGAATCACCCTTGGTAAATCAATTAAACAAGTAAATAACACATATGCCCGTTTTATATTATCTTACAGCTTAAGAGTACGCATCAATTGCTGAAGGTCGAGATTACAACAACGATCAGTGAGTCTCATAATCTTATCCTTTCGTGGTTCTGTTCGACACCTATCATAAGTGCTAGTGTAATTCTTCAGTCAAAGACCAACTGAATCAAGAATGCACTACAGTCTTTGTCCAAGAGGGGTCTCACTGCCTGTCTAGACTGTGAACGAATAGTTTAGTCTTACAAGGAACCGATAGGTGATCTTTCTGTTCGAAGCACTTCGAACCACACTATCTCAATGTAAGACAAGGAGTATGATTGAATAAATTAATAAACTGCAAGCATATGTACTTTGACCGAAACATGATGGACAGATCAAAATGGAATTGATAGAATATGCAAAACCGAGCTTTTACAGCATACCTCTACCAATCTCCCACTTATGCTTAATAAGATCATGGCTATTGCTAACCACGATTCTCTTTCAATCTCAATTCTCAAAGAACTGTTGTCCTTTCTGCCATACATCCGACTCCCAATCCTTTAACATGGTCATCATCCGCTTTCGCCGGAAAGCCAATCTTAAAAGGATTCACCTGGTTGTCTACAGATGTAATTAGGTGACAAACATCCACCCTGCCGAAGTTCTTTGCAATGGGCGTACTTGCTCTATGTGCCACTTGCTTTATGAACTAGTGATTCTTCTCTGTCTGTAACTGCACCAACTGTAATCACAATCAAATTGTGACCTGACTTGGCCAGACGAGGTTTCACATATTTAGTTCAATGGCGAATCCAATCTCTACGTCGCTCGCCATTTGGGAAGGGATGTACTGAGTTCATAGTAGAATCCGTCAACGTATTACCGCTTGGCATTCCTCTAATCTGCTTGGTTCCCACAAGTGAACACAAACCATAAGGTTGTTTTTACTTGTTGTTCATGTCTGATTGGAAATCAAAGTCCTTTGAAATCCATAGGTTGTTTATGGTTCGTGTGGTAACCATACATATTATCTTTAGCCCTTTTTATGGAGCTTGATCATCTGTTCTACCATGAACCATTGCTTCCATCAAGGATTACTTTGATATTTGCCAACTAAACACTCAGTAATAAATATCAGGCCTCATTTATTGCATATACTAGGCTTTCAATTGCCATGCAAAAGGACTGCCTCTATATCATGCAAAACTAGAATGAGCCTTATAATAGTCTGGTCATGAAATTTGGAATAATTGCAACATATCTCAAGAATATCTATTGATTCTGAATCTTTCATATCCAACTACTTGGATAACCATACCCTTGCTTCTGTCAACATTTTCATACTGTTTTTAGTGATCAAAATGTTGTCTACGCATAGTACAAAAATACCACCACGCTTCCATTGCCCCACACACAATGCTCATTTGGTAAATAATAAAATCCATGATTTGAATTTACTCGCCAAATGATCGGCCCCCACCACGATCTATAACCAGACTTTGTCAGTCTACTTACTTGATGCTTTTAGCCTTTTCCAATGAAAACTTCTGGGTGCTGCTCCATGGATATTCCTACAAGACTCCCAATCAAGGAAAATGTCTTGACATCCACTTTGCCTAACTCATAACTCATATGAACGGAATCAGCTTTAAATTCGGCAACCGGAGAAATAATTAACTCATAATAGATACCATTCTTTCTGAGTTTACCGTTTCACAACAAACCTTATACTAAAGTGTTCACTTATAGATTTCATCGAATAGCATGCATGCTACTTGATAGTTCTATAAGAACCCAGATCTGATTAGAGTCCATGACCCTAAATCAGAAATCATTAAAACTTCGCTAAGTTTCTGCATCCTTGTATTGGATCTCCTCATTCTATAACTAGGGATAGATTCATGTTTACTAGAGACTAAGTTTGAGACTTTCTCAAAACATGAATTCCATGAACTTGTGATTAATATAGACTGAGTCCAATGACTCTCTTATTATCACGAATGGAGTTGCCTTGCAACCCTCCCACTACAACGAGGTTCCCTCTGCAAAGGTGTATAGCACAAAATACGTGTTGCAATTTTCCTTGTGGTATCACATTTGTACACTTGATAACAAAGTTAAACTTTCACCTTTATCTTTCCTTAAAACAATTTTACAAATGAACTTAGTGATTTATTACTTATATTCCTCTAAAAATCAGACATTCGCGCTAACGAACACATTCTGACCTTTAGTACTATAATAATCCACTCATTTCTCGTTACTATAAAGTATCCCACAAATAGCCTAATTTCTGAATATCTTTTCCAATCCTATTAGTATCAACTTTCCAGCATGTGTGCTGAAACAGAGTGATGACTACTAAACTTAGATAGGATTATGTTCAGAACTTATCCTACTATTTTCACAACTCCAATACGAAAAAACGAAATTCCTAATAACTCATCATTGACATCACCAATCTTTTTGAGAGACATTTTCCTTCGGTCTGTTGCACCGTCCTGTTCCGATGAACCAGGTGAAACACATTGAGATCGAATCTCAACATTCAATAAGTATTTCTATAATTTTTCAAAAGATATTAGTCACTACGATCTTAATCCTAATGCCACTGATATATTAATCTCGACATCTTTCCATAACCACCACTGTACTCCCTCGAAGTACTCAAGCTTATGCAATGTCACTTAATGTACCCTGTCTTGAACAAAATTCTTAGAAGAAAAATATTCAAAACTACCTTTCATCCTAAAATTATAGAACTAAATAGGATGAACTAACCTTAGCATTTATTTGGCTTCTAACCCTCGACCTTCAAAAAGTCTTTTATGTGATTTTAGCTGCCAAGTATAATTCATAGGTCTGATAGTTTCATCCATTCCCAATGAACCCACGAGTTCAATGGCTATCCACCTTTGAATTCTACCAACTCTAAAACCCAAAAACCAGATGCAAATTAATGTAATGATTCATTTATTGAATGACCTTTTTTCTTATTGGTTCTAGTCGACGTGTTACTTATTTAATCTACTGCAGTGTGAGACATATTGGATCATTGAGTATGTCGTCTACCCACATACCAAATGGATAAATCATCACGTTTTCGTCCACACACAATTTATAAACTGAACACGAGTTCTTTCTAAAACTTGGCACGAAAAGATAATCACTCAATTACCAAAAATTCTATTTAATAGATAACTCCCACTGCAATAGTTTCTACTTTTGTAGCTAGCCCATTCTAGATGGTAATCCAACCTTCACATGTCAATTGGTTCACTGAAACCTTTTTACATAATTAATAGTTACGTATCTATATACCAGGCACTTATAGATAACACCACTTAAAATGTTTCGACTTTCCAGTGAATAAGATTCACCTTTCTTGTATTAAGGATATGACAATTCATCTTTCTATGTCTATTTCGCTTAGACAAGATACCCATGCCATTCGGCTTGTATTCTTCAGCAAAACAAGACACTATCTAACTTCTATTTCTAATCATGTTTGAACAAGTAAATTATCTTTGAGTATTACGAACAACGGATTGAAAAGACATTATGAATTCCTGGGATCATGCAAACATAGTCTTTACTCAGTCAAGTGTTATTGAATCATCAAACATTGATCCCTTCAAAACAACATTTGAATAAATTCACCGGCGCCTCAATACACCGAATCCCCGCAGGCCACGAATTGTGGATGTCTACGGTTCAAGCAGTCGCAAGAGGAGGGATAAATCCCATTAGCTTAACGTACTGCCAAGCAATACTTAACTAATAGTCGGTCGAACTTTTGATCAGCGCAATTAACTTATAAAAGAATAAAAATGACCTTTTCCTTTGGGAATATCGTAATTATTTGCACTTTAAGCGTAACCCATTAATTGGTTTTAAGTTTACCACCAAAATTATACGTCCACCTTTGGGTGACCCGTACGCTTTTGAAATAGCTCACTATAACCATCGCGAAGGAGATTCGTCCTTGTGAAGTTGTGAAATAAAACGTCCTTTGGGCTCGATTTAAATCACTTCACTGACAAACCTATAATGGAGGCCTTGGATGTTATTTATTTCAACCCATTACACACTTAATATAATTTTTAGTTTAAAGGGATTTTCCTAAACATGCTCCTAATAATTCAATTTGCACAAAGAGCAATTAAATCACATAAGGACATGTATGATTAATAGACAATAATAAATGAGGAACTAAGATCCAACTATCTTGGCCATTTAATCATTCTCCAATCTTTCGGGAAACGTAGACTTGTCCTTGTTGAACTGGGTCTTCCGATTCAAGACTTGAAATTTCCTTTTTCGCCGTGACTCCCACTTTTCGTCTTGAATAAGTCGTCATCGGGAATGTCGCCATCGGATCTCCTCCGTTGGCGTGTGCCTACTGCCGCCATCGCCCGTACTTCTGTTGACCTGGGTCCGTGCGTATCCGTCTGCAAACACCTTAACAATGCTCGTATCTGACAGCAAGTTGCCTACGAGTATGTCTGCATTTGCACAGTATCACATATCCCATAAACTACGAGTTTGCGGGGTAGCCCACCTCGTCTCATCGAGAGATATTCGCGTTGTCGGTTCCAACGAACAATTACATAATATCAATTCCATACATGGATCCTATGGGCCACGCAGGGGTCGTACATGAATGATCTAGTAAAGCATTTAAACTATGCGGTGTCCCACCGCGCGAATAAATTATTACAAGCATTCACCAACCCAAAAATCCTCGACATGTCCGAGGCTTATAAAATGACATACATGAATTAAAAACAAACATACATGTGGGCCATAATAGTGGGATTCAAGAATACCTGCAAATACACTTATTTGCAATTTTAATCTATTATGCGTTGCGTCTGTACACAATTAATTCACATATATCACGCAAGTCCTAATTCGAATAGTGCACAAAGATGAATTAGCCTGGGCTCTGATACCAGTTGTAGGGTTCTGTAACACCCCACCTTGATTTTAAAGAAATNNNTTTCCAAAAATCAGTGTAAAATTTTCAAAATCATTTTCGAAAATTCAATGGGTGTTAAACAACATTTTTCATAACCCAAGTCTTATCTGGGCTCACGGGGATTCATTACACGGTTTTTCACAAACGGTTTTCATTAACTGAAACGTATCACGAGATATAATTCTCAACATGAATATATAATCAATCATAATACCCAACAATCCAGGTTCCACAAATTTCCAAAAAAAGCAAGTCATAAGTTCTGGAAAATAGCATAATCAAGTCTCAACACAAAGGTGCAAAAGCCCTATACATACGGAAGCGATAAATAGATATGACCGACCCACTCGCCTCTTCTCGTCACCCAGCTCCTTCTTAACCTGCATCGGTAAGAGCAGGTGGGGATGAGCACTAGATGAAAAGCGTGCTCACCACTATGCACATAAATAATACATGTTTAGATGGTATGGTCGCAGTATGAATATAAATCAATCATCATCATGTCTCATCTCCTAATCTCAACAATAACTCACTCATGTGCACATCTATCATTAGCCGCGGAAAGGGGATGCATAAACCCTAACGACGGGAGTGCGTGCCACTGTAACGGACACGGCCTTTCATTAGGTCTTAAGGAGACTTGCCTCGCAAGGGCAACCGTACCGTAACTCGACGGGGACAACCGTACCGACGGCCGTAACAGCTTAAATCAGTAGGCCACATGGTTCACATTCATACATAGGTCATACCAACGAAACACTCAAACACACGTATGGCATAGATAATTTTCATGAGTAAAACCCACCTGGTACAGCAAGGGAATATGGCACACAACGGGAGTAGGCAGCGAGCACGGCTCGTCAGACACCTACAATAATTTAATACTAAGATCAACATCTATTTAACCTTAGAGAACAATCACAAGCATACATTGGTCGAACTTGATTCAACCAAGTAGTTCGTGAAGTTCCGTGGATATTGGAACACTTGGGTCCTACATCTAGACTTGACCAAAATGCATAATAATAACACATATAATCCTAGCACACTAAACAAGGTCAAACAGGTCAAAGGCACACATAAGGGTTCGGGAAAAATTTCAAGAAAAGCTTGGGTCGGGCCCCGGACTGCTCGTTAGCACGGTCGTGCACGGCTGGGAGCGGCTGGTGGTGCGCACGGGCGCTGGGCACTGTGCTGGGGGCGCTGGGTGCTGGGCTGCGGGCGCTGGGGCTCTGTGATGCGTAAGTGGGTTTTGACCCCCGACGACAAGAAGGGCCGAGAGCCAAGACAACCCGAGGAGGCTGAAAATAGGGCCAAAATGATGCACGCATGGCCTAAGAGACGGGTATGAGCTCGTATGCGAGGCACACAAGTACACAAGAAAGGGTGCATTCAAGAAGGGCGTGCACACGCGCATTGGCATAGACGCGCATGGCGCTTGATGGTTTGGCGAAGTGGCGTGCAAGGGGTGGATGTTGGGTGGTCGATGCGCGCGAGAGATTGCTACGGATGGACGGGCGCGTATCGGGCGCTGGACGATGCACGGGAGCGGGTGGTCAGCACGCGGTTAGCAATGGGTGCATGCGGGTGCACGGTAGGCGAGCAGGCCGCGGGCGAAGGAAGGTATGCGCGGGCAGCGAGCGGCGGGCGAACTGGGCGTGCGGTTGAAGGTCACGCGGGCGGAAGCCGAGACCGCAAAGGCGTAGGAGTACGGGTCAGCGGGACGTACGCGTGCGAGATGAACGGACGAGGTGATGGGCGCGCGATGGCGCGCGAGTAGGCGACAGGCGCGAGCACAGGCCTATGCGCGGAAGGAATAGGAGGGGATAGAAGCGACGCGCGCGACACGGTGCGCGCATGGATGTCGGGGACGAGGGCGGCGTGCGTGGGGCACAAGCGCGCGCGATTCCGCGCACGACAAGGAGTAGCTGGGGCGGTGGATGACGTTCGCGCGCGCGCGACAAGGATTGAGCAACGCAGAAGGGCGGCGTGCGATAGGCGGCCGAATTACATGGGAGCAAGGGTTTGAATTGTTTGGAGTGCAAGCCAAGCAAGATCAAGATCTAGTCAATTTAGGACTCTAGTATATTTAGTTTCCTTCTTGCACAATAGTATCTAGAATGTTTAGGAATTTAATATTTTATTGCTTTAATATGTTTCCTAGGTAGATTAGAATTAGTAGTAATTAGGATCTATAAATAGAGATCATCCCTCATTGTTTTTCATGTCTTGGATGAGTTGAATAGAAAAGAACGTTTGTTCGAAACCGCGTGTTAGGGTTCGTGAGAATTCGATCATGCAACCGAATTGGTGAGGCTAAGACCCGAGCCAGTTCAATGATTTAGAGAGGCTAAGACCCGATCTATTTCGAGAGTGTAGCGAGGCTAATACCCGAGTGAACTCAAGTATCGTGAGAGAGTTAGGCTAATAACCGAGTCGATCACACCTATCGTCGAGAGCAAGGCCGTGGCGAAGCCGTGATCGAGACAAGTCGAGGGAACGCAACACCCGATCCGTCATCATTGGTGCTTTCATTGAGAGTGATCGATTGGGTGTTCGTTAACTTTTTCTATCCCATTCTTTTTCTTTTTGTTCGATTTTTTTGTTTCTTTTTGTTCGAATTTTTCGAATTTTATTCTTTAATTTTCGAAAAATTTCGTGAGTATCAAAAAAAAAAAAGTGTCATCTAGTCCTTTTGTTTGATTTTTTTTGGTTATTACCTTTTGTTGAGGGGCCGAATTTCTTTTGTTTTTCTTTTCTTTTTGGTTCGACTTTGTTCGAATTATTTTATAGAGTCTTAAAAAAAAGAAAAAAAAATATGAAGAGAGTCATGTTGATGTTTGAGCCATTGGACGAGATGGATTTGGAGGATCTCGCTTATCTCGAAGGTTTGGAGAGGAGTTTGACTCCATGGGAGCAAGAGTTTTTGGAGGAGCTTCACGAGCGAAAGGCGTTTGAGGAGAGGCAACAAGCGGAGGCCAAAGAGAAGCTCCAAAAATCACACGAGGAGACGTACAAAGTGATCGAAGAGAAGTGTGAGGATTCCATGTGTACGATCAATTCACCGGGCTACGTTGAAGAGAAGGGCGCCGAGTATGTGGTTGCCGGGATCGAGATAACTGGGGTTGAAGTGGAGATCTTGGTCGTGGTTGAGGAGGTCCATGATGACGTAACGCACAAGAAGGACGGTGCATATGAAGAGGAGGTCGATGGCGAGAGTAAGATCTTGGTCGAAGTTGTCATGGACCATGAGTGCGATACGTGCAAGGGTCGTAAGATTGGAGATGATGTGCCCGAGGTTTGGATGGTCGAGGATGAGTCCTTGAGGACAAGGACATTGCCAAAGAGGGCGGGAATGATGCGTAAATGGGTTTTGACCCCCGACGACAAGAAGGGCCGAGAGCCAAGACAACCCGAGGAGGCTGAAAATAGGGCCAAAACGATGCACGCATGGCCTAAGAGACGGGTACGAGCTCGTATGCGAGGCGCACAAGTACACAAGAAAGGGCGCATTCAAGAAGGGCGCGCACACGCGCATTGGCATAGACGCGCATGGCGCTTGATGGTTTGGCGAAGTGGCGCGCAAGGGGTGGATGTTGGGTGGTCGATGCGCGCGAGAGATTGCTATGGATGGACGGGCGCGTATCGGGCGCTGGACGATGCGCGGGAGCAGGTGGTCAGTACGCGGTCAGCAATGGGTGCACGCGGGTGCACGGTAGGCGAGCAGGCCGCGGGCGAAGGAAGGTACGCGCGGGCAGCGAGCGGTGGGCGAACTGGGCGCGCGGGTGAAGGTCACGCGGGCGGAAGCCGAGACCGCAAAGGCGTAGGAGTACGGGTCAGCAGGATGTACGCGTGCGAGATGAACGGACGAGGTGATGGGCGCGCGATGGCGCGCGAGTGGGCTACAGGCGCGAGCGCAGGCCTATGCGCGGAAGGAATAGGAGTGGCTGGAAGCGACGCGCGCGACACGGTGCGCGCATGGATGTCGGGGACGAGGGCGGCATGCGTGGGGCGCAAGCGCGCGCGATTCCGCGCACGACAAGGAGTAGCTGGGGCGGTGGATGACGCGTGCGAGACGCGCGCGCGCGAAGTTGCGCGCGACAAGGATTGAGCAACGCGGAAGGGCCGCGTGCGATAGGCGGCCGAATTACATGGGAGCAAGGGTTTGAATTGTTTGGAGTGCAAGCCAAGCAAGATCAAGATCTAGTCAATTTAGGACTCTAGTATATTTAGTTTCCTTCTTGCACAATAGTATCTAGAATGTTTAGGAATTTAAAATATTATTGCTTTAATATGTTTCCTAGGTAGATTAGAATTAGTAGTAATTAGGATCTATAAATAGGGATCATCCCTCATTGTTTTTCATGTCTTGGATGAGTTGAATAGAAAAGAACGTTTGTTCGAAACCGCGTGTTAGGGTTTGTGAGAATTCGATCATGCAACCGAATTGGTGAGGCTAAGACCCGAGCCAGTTCAACGATTTAGAGAGGCTAAGACCCGATCTATTTCGAGAGTGTAGCGAGGCTAATACCCGAGTGAACTCAAATATCGTGAGAGAGTTAGGCTAATAACCGAGTCGATCACACCTATCGTCGAGAGCAAGGCCGTGGTGAAGCCGTGATCGAGACAAGTCGAGGGAACGCAATACCCGATCCGTCATCACGCTGGGCCGCGGTGCTGGGTGCTGGGGCACGGGGCTGTGCGCTGGGGCGCTGTGTTATGCGCTGGGGCGCTGTGATACGGAAGTGGTCATCAACCCTGGTGAGTCCGACAATGATGATGGCGATGGTCTTGATATTTGGTTGGAAAATATGTTGGAGGAGCCATCTAGTCCTATTTATCGGCCATCATGTGTACGAGATTGGCCAAAAGGTTGTGTGCCAAAGCTGAAGTCGAAGGTAAGGAAACGGACGGCCAAGAGACAACGCAAAGCAAGGGCCCGAAAAGCCAGTCAATGTAGGTGCGAGCCTTGTGCAAAGAAAATACGAGCTCAAAGGAAGGAGGCTAAGAGGCGTGGTTTGCGATGGGTTCAAAGTGGATGGTGGATACCGGTGGATGATTGTGTGAGGCTGAAGGGTTGGGACCCATGGCCCGAACCAACGGTGACAATCACCGACGAGAAGGGCGACGACGAGCGGCTAATGGGCGAAGGGCGCACATCGGCCCGTGATGCGCGCAGCTGGACCGAACAGGCCACACACGGGGACGCAACGGACGAACGAGTCACGAGCGTCGACCGGCACGCGTGCGAAGAAGACGGCAATGGCACGGGGCTCACGGACAACAGCGAGGGGAAGTACGCGGGCGATGCGCTGGCAGGAGCCGACAGCGACCGCACAGACTTAGGAGTAACGGGCGTAGGCGCATACGCGCGGGAGACGGGCAGTAGCGGATGCAAGGCGCGCGCTGGGCGCGCAAATGCGGGCGACGCGAGCGGAAACCGAGACCTAGTGGGTGTAGGAGTGCTGGGCACGGATACGCACGCGCGAGCGGGAATCGGCGTGGACGAGGTGTGCGCAATGGCGTGCGCGTGTGAAGGGCGCGCGCGAAGCATAACTGCCGAAGGACTAGGAGAGCACGAGGGGCGACGCACGGATGACGCGTGCGACGCGTTGGACGGGAGTCGTGAGGCGGCGTGCATGTAAGAGGCGCCGAAAGTTTTGAACATGAGGGATTTTAGGGAGCTTCTAGATTTGCTTGGTGTGCAAGCCAAGCAATAGTTATTTGGTAGCTTTAGGATTTTATTGCTTTCTAGAGTTAGGATTTATTTTATTGCATAGAATAGGAGATCTAGATCTATTAGGCTTAGATTTATTTTGCAACTATAAATACCCCATGTACCCTATCATATTTTACAAGTTGAATGAAGTATTAAATTGGTGAGCCAATCTTGAGGGGGAACTGATGTTCTTAACGTGTGTTTAAACAAGGCCGTTAGTGCGTGTTTACATACAGTGTCGGAGAGAAGGCCATTAGAGCATCTTGAAGTCACGGTATCTAGGAGAAGGCCGAGTGCGTATGTTAGATACACCTATCGTGGATAAACGAAGGCCCTGAGTGCGCCGTTTCTTCACAACCGAGTATAGACAGAAATTCGATCCGTCATCACGCTGGCGTGCGCGCTGGCGTGCGCTGGGGCGCTGGCGTGCGCTGGCAGCAGTGCACAGGGGCCCGACAGATAGGTAGGGTTTCACATAGGACCGACCGATTTCAAAATTTACTCGACCGATTTACTTGAAACTTTAACACATTAAAATAGACCCAGAAAGGCACATAATCACAAGGTTTTCAGATCCAACTCTTCAATTTAACACAATCAACCAATTTTTATAAAAAGACGATTAAAATCTGAATTTTCTGCTTCACCAGGCAATCCATGGAATTTTTCGATGAAATTTGGACACGACACACATAACATCAAGTTATTAATACTCACCAAAAATCACAGCAAAAATCCCATCACACAATTTTTAATGAATTTTTAAAGTTTCTGCCCAGATCTTAAATTCAATACTTGACATAGCTACAGACATCATTTTGGCATGAAATTTTTACAGCATATAAAATAACAACAGAGGACTCTATAGTTCGAATTTCAGGGCAATCGGACAAGTATTCGATTTTTAATGATTTTTTGAATATTCAACAACACTACTCGATTCAAAAATGCGTAATTAATAAGTTACTCAACAATTTCGTCTAAGGCCTTCACCATGAGGCCAAAGACTTCAAATGTTACAATATTCCACAGCCCAAATCACGATTTATGTACGATACACATATGAACGCAATAACGAACGTATTACGAAATTAATCGATCATAATACAAACCCCATCATGCAATTTCAATCAAGGCTTAATATCTAACATATACACACATAAAAATAAGGGGGTTTTCAGCCTTGTACCGTTCTCGGGAAATTTGAACGAAACAAGGATCGAACGGGGCCGAGGAGGGCTGCGATGCGATCGCTCCGCACGGCAGCTTCGCGTGGCGTGCGTGCGGCTTCGCGGGGATGGCTTGTGCGCGACTACTGGGTGCTGGACAGCCACGGAACGTGCGAAATGGCGATGGCCTGGTTCGCCCGACGTCCTCTTCAAGCGAACGGGGACACGAGGAGGAGGGGCAGGTCGAGGGAGGCGACGCACGACGACCGGGTACGAGCGAAAGAGGAAGAGTGTGAGAGAGATTGGGAGAGTGAAAGAGTTGAAATTCTGATTTTGGCTAAGGTAAAATGAGGGGACACAACTTGTGAAATATATGAGAGAATGAGGGAAAAATCTCCTTAACTGATCCACACAATCAATGGGATCATACTTACCATAAAAGAGAGGCAAATCTATGGCTTAAAATGTGCAATATGGCCGGTCAAAAGGAATTAAAAGGGCTGGCCAAATCCTTGCCCTAAATAAAACCCCACATTCAAAATTTGAATTTAAAAATGGGAGCCAAAGAGAGAAGGGTGAGGGGGGTTCGGTCGGCTGGGCGTGGACGCGGGCCGACGGCCTTGGCGCGGGCGCGATCAAAAGACTTGGGCCGGAAGCTCATTTTAACACTTAGGAAAAATACTACGGCTCAGATCGACGAAAAATAAATAAAATTAAATTAATATTTAATAATTATATAAAATATTCAAAATTAGAGTTTATAATAAATACGCATAAGGCACATAAATTCATTCAGGCAATTAAACAAATAACAATTAATATTAATGGCAATAATAATAATAATAATATTAATAATAATAAAATCCAATTTATTCATAAACGAACGGGGCGTTACAGTCTACCCACCTTACAAAGAATTCCGACCTCGGAATTCGAAAACAAAAGGAACTAATGAACTAATAAAATACACAGACCCCCAAAATGATAAGTTAGGGAATCTCCCCTAATCTCGGCATCCAACTCTCAAGTCGTCTCAGACTCGTCATGTCAGCCCCACAGCACCTTCCTAAGGCTCACTGCCCGGTTCCTCAGTCGATAGACACCCTGCTCCAAAATGGCCACCGGTACCTTCTCATAGGTAAGGTCTCGCTCGACCCACAGTTCGCCGAAGTCCACCACGTAATCCGAGTCATGTACATCTCTACGCAACATCGAGACATAAACACAACATGCACCCCTGGTAAATCTGGTGGTAAAGCTAGCAAATAATCCAAGTCAACGACTTGAGTAAGGATCTCAAAAGACTAACTGCTCACAACAGCGGATCCTCATTTCCCCAAACCGAGGTATATCACACCTCTAATCATACGAAAGGGGAAAACTCGAACGGTACCATCTGTTGGAACCCATGAGGATCTTGATATGCACAAATCACGGACAAACATTCAACATAAACCTATGCGCAGCGGATCTAAAGGTTTGATGAAGAAAACTCACTGCTTAAAATTTATGTAGATCTGGCTGGCCCGGACAGATGACCGCAAATCAAATCTTCTCGAAATCGAACAAACTTGACCAATCCTGAAAGCTGACGTGACGGCGAAGTCAACGGTGTTGACCGGTGGGAAAACGGAAGATCCACACGCCCTCACGCGCGCGATTGAGCTTCAGCAACTGGTACCTTCCGGCGGCGCGTGGCGGCGCGTGCGGCGTCGGTTGGCGGCGATCTCGACGGCGATCTCTTCGTCTCGTCGTCCTGGTCGTCGTGGTATGATCACTTGCTCGTTTTGGTCTCCGGTTTGGATGTATGATTGGAATCTCTATATACCTTAAGATCTTCTACTGTATTCTCAAACAGCTTTCTAGATCTTGTATCAGTGGAGCACAAGAAATAGAAGAACTCCTTGGAAGAGAGAGAAAGGGAGCTGGACGTGTTTCCCGAGGTGTGGGATTGTTCTGTTCTCTTCCATGAGCCTAATGCTGTATATATAGAGCTACAGTAGGGACCCTAAGGAGAATAGGATAAGGGCTTCTAATATATTAATAATGTGGAGCAACCCCACAATTAATATATTAATAATATTAAAGTCCACCACAATAATATTATTGCACTCCCCTCACATATCCCAAATTACATTTGAGACTCCTTATTATAATTATCCGATTTACCTCCCCATGTCGCAGATATAATGTCCATTAATTAATTCGATCACTAATAATCAAGAATTAATTAATATATTATATTACCGAAGCTAGCGCTCGCTCATAGCATTCATATTATGCCGGAATAAATCCACCTGCAGGGTTTAGCATAATATTTCTTCATCAACTCACTTCGGGGACATCATCATACTAACGCACATGGTGACCGTAAATATCCTAATAGCACATCGAACACACAATGCCATTACCCAATTCATTAAGTATGTCGACCCAGCTTGGATCTCACCCAAAGAATCAAAGCAACAACAATTATGTGCACATGCCTATTTAATATCTTGAGGGTTAAGAGCACGCAATAATTAACTGAGGCCTAGTTCATTTACGACGATCAGTATAAAACGAACATCCCTCTCATGGATCCTGTTCAATACATAAATGTACCAGCGCAACTAATCGATCAAGACAAACCGTACGGTTGACACTACAACCGTTCCGATGGGTTGTTCAATTCCATCTAGGTTGTGAACCAACGATTCTTGTTTCGCAAGTAACTGATATAGTGATCTTCGGTACGCCCGATGACGACCCACTTATCTACATGCAAAACAACAGAACGTGGAACTTATTTAATCAAACATAATTCTCATTCATCAAGGAATAACAAGTGAAATATCCACTAAAGCAAAGCTTAAGTATATAACACCAACAGTAAGTACACGTGAGCCCACAGCAAGTCCGGGTTAATTCGATGGTGATGGGAAAGCTAGTCCGGTTGCCCAACGGACGTGAGACTCAGA
>CACSLK010007274.1:1295769-1306222 GCA_902706635.1 Striga hermonthica
ATCAGTCAGTAATGTTATCACGTATTCAGTAATGTTAAACTTTCTCAATGTTCAGATGCCGCCACGTAGGGAACCCGATCATCAGGCTCCTACTCAGGCTACAGTAGTCGCACAGTTCCGCGACTATCATGTTGAGAAATTCTCCGGATAGGAAATCCCTGTATTGGGGACGAATGGATTCAGAACCTTAGAAGAGGATTAAGTTTGGGAACTCTAGATTCAATTCTAGATTCACTCAAGTCAAGTTAGCAACTTATCAGAAGATTTGTAAGCACTCGTGCTAAACAAATCTTAATAATCATGTTTCTCAGATATTTTATCGAGGACTGCCATTTTGTCAATCAATTGGCAGACTCCAGGAAATTCCTTGATTTAATTCGAGGAATAGACTCAAAGTTCATAAGTCAGATCAGTAAGTCATGTTCAAGGCAAGAATTTTCATGTTAAAGGTTGTTATAATTCTCAAGTCATTGTTAAAGTAACAGTTTCCAGTGTATAAGAGTCAATAGTCCGGGTTACCATGGAGGCTTGAAATAAGAGCCACTCAGCCGGGTATACCATGGAGGCTTGAAGCTGGGGCCGAATCAATAAGATTTCAGGTAATAACAACCTTTCAAGTCAGTCATGTCATGTATTTTATCAGTCATGATATTTCAAGTTATGATTTTCAAAGATCAAGATCAGCTAATTACTTGGTACTTGCGGGACCAGTTAATACTGGAGCAGCCCTATATAGTACAGAGTTATAAATTCATGTTCATGATTTAAAATCTATATTCGTGATGTAAGGTCGACGTATAATAGTTATTCAGCCGGGTTAAATATGGCGGTCTAATATAGAGACCATTAGTCCAAATTTACCTGGAAACTTGAAGTCGTACCTTATCAAGTCAAGTAAGTCAGTAAATATCATGTTTTCAAACCCGAAGCGACTATTTAGTTGTCTCGGGAAGTTTTCAGAGTTCAGACAAAGAAGATTCAGACATGTACGATTCAAGTCATGGTCATTCAGTTATATGAATATTCCAGCCAGTCATGTTAAGATCGAGGATAGTCTGTCTAATAAGACAAGACTTATCCATCATTTTTAGTATATCAGCGCCCCGATTCTCAAATTCTGATGAATCTGAGAAATCGTGGGAGATATTCATTCATGATGGACTTCTTCTTGAGGTTAAGTTTAACCTCGGAAGGAGTAAACAGTTGCAGGTACCACAGGTTGACATACGCCGCGACGAAGAAGGGGCCAATCGACAACAACGGATCGTGCCATGATGATAAACCGACGCTTTCCACCCCGAGGATGCCATGCTTGAGTCACAGTACACTGGAAGGTTACAGAGAGTTAGTATTAACGTACATTGAGGTTACTAGCTTGAGGTATACGATCAGACATCGTCGACGACGCAGGTGCAATGTTCGCCAGGTGCTGTATGCAGGCGTGCCGCACTCACTTGATGTGGAGCAGGTGTGCCGCAATAGAATGTGCCGCGAACAATGTGCCGCGTTAGCGAGCAGACATTCATGAAAGGTAAGGACCAATATAGCTAGTTATCCTCACTTGTGCATATGTGAATCTTTGGAATCTTCCATGTGTACCAACGACAGGAGTCTACACCACCAGCATTCCGATTGGAGATCCGCCAGCAGCCAGGAGATGATGACCAATACATTTCAGAGTTTGTTTTGAGATCATGTCTTATCAGTGTAACACTTTCTTTCAGAAAAGTGTCCATTCTCAGTCAGTAGTATTCTACAATTCACTTAATTGTGAATTGATGCCTCTTCAGTTCAGATCAAGTTTCTTATTCAGTATTAAATTACTGGATTTTCAAGTTACGTAATCAGTAAGTATAAGCTTTAAGTTAAGCTTGTACATTCCAGTTTTAGTATTTCCGAGGACGGCCAGGTCGTTGCGTATGCTTCACGACAGCTTAAGCCTCATGAGCAGAACTACCCGACGCACGACTTGGAGTTAGCAGCAGTTGTTCATGCTCTCAAGATCTGGCGACATTATCTTTATGGCAGACGTTGCGAGATTTTTACAGATCATAAGAGCCTGCAGTACATCTTCACGCAGAAGGAGCTTAATATGAGGCAGCGCCGTTGGCTTGAACTTGTCAAGGATTATGATAGTTCTATTCAGTATCATCCGGGAAAGGCGAACGTCGTCGCAGATGCCCTAAGCCGAAAGGTGAAGGGTGACTTGACGTACGTCATTACCCAACAGAGTCCATTGATTCATGAATTTGCCCGGATGCAGCTTCAGGCGATCGATGCACTTCCCATAGTCGTTTCGGGGAATACCAGTGCCACTATCAGTGCTATGCAGCTTCAGCCGACGCTGAGAGAGAGAATCCAGCGAGTGCAGGCTTCTGACGAGTTTGTTCATGTCATGGAGGCCAAGGTTCGCGTCGGAGGTGTCAGAGATTTTCAGCTAGGCGCCGATGGTGCCTTAGAGTTCAGAGGCAGGATCGTGGTCCCGAAGGTCGAGGCGTTGCGGAAGGAGATTCTATCAGAGGCTCATACCGCACCCTATTTGGCCCATCCCGGGAGCACGAGGATGTATCACGACCTGAAAGTGTCGTTCTGGTGGCGAGGCATGAAGAAGGACGTCGCCGAGTTCGTCAGGAAGTGTCTTACCTGTCAGCAAGTCAAAGCCGAACATCAGAGTCCGATTGGCCTCCTACAACCACTACCGATTCCGAGGTGGAAGTGGCAGGAAGTCACTATGGATTTCGTTACGGGATTGCCGAGGTCGTCTGAACATCACGCTGCTATCTGGGTCGTGGTCGACAGATTGACTAAGGTTGCGCATTTCTTACCCGTTTCGATGAAGATGTCTCTGGACAAGTTGGCTGAGATATATACCCGTGGGATCATCCGACTCCACAGAGTGCCCGTCACGATTGTATCAGACAGAGACCCCAGATTCGTCAGTCGATTCTGGCACAGCTTACATGAGGCGACTCAGCCTAGCATCCGGAGACAGATGGTCAGTCAAAGCGGACTATTCAGACACTTGAGGATATGCTTCGCGCTTTGGTTGTTGACAGGGGTGCTAAGTGGGAGTCACTGTTGCCGTACGCCGAGTTCGCGTATAACAACAGCNNNCAGATGGCTCCTTACGAGGCACTTTATGGTCGTAAGTGTCGTTCCCCTCTCTATTGGGACGACGTTGGAGAGCGACGAGTACTCGGTCCTAAGATGATCGAGGAGACAGCGGAGCAGGTCGAGTTGATCAGGCAGTAACTCAGGACATCTCAGAGTCGATAGAAATCTTCCGATGATCATCATCGACGAGACATTCAGTTCGAGGTTGGCGAGCCAGCCTTTCTCAGAGTTCGTCCGATTCGCGGAGTTGTGCGATTCGGAAAGAGAGGGAAGCTGCACCCTCATTTCATCGGTCCGTTCGAGGTTCTCGAACGAGTAGGCGAGGTCGCGTATCGTCTAGCCCTACCTCCCGAGTTATCAGGCATTCATAATGTTTTCCATGCATCGATGTTACGTAAGTACGTGTGCGACCCTGATCATGTCATCCCTCATACGGATATTCAGGTTCAGCCAGATCTATCGTACGAGGAGCGACAGGTAGCTGTACGAGACCGTCAGGTCCGTCGGCTCCGGAAGCGAGATATTCCCCTCGTGCGTATTCAGTGGGATCGCCACGGAGCTACTTGGGAGGAAGAGTCCGACATTCGCGCTCGTTTCCCAGATTTCCAGTTTTGATGTACATATTTCTTTATCCTATGTACATAGTTCATGTATTCTTAGCTATGTTTTGAATTTCCGTGGACGGAAATTTTGTAAGGAGGGAGGATTGTAATATCCCGATATTTTATCGGTATAAATTATGTTTTGATTCCGATATAATAATGTTAACGTTTATTATTTTCGGAATTAATTATGTTCAGTCGAGATTACAGAAATTTATTTTCGACGTACCGTTTACGTTCGAAATAATTTTGGTAATTAAGTATTATGTTTAATTGAATAATTAGTGATTAATTAAGCAAATTAATCACATTAAGCCCAAAGCCGTGACATTAGGGAAAATTTTCCCAAATTTCCAAATAAAAGCCGAAACTTTCTTCAAGCTTGGGAAAGATTATTTCCTCCCCACTTTAGCATGAAACGTGGCAAAAGAACAAGGATATTAGTCATCCCAATTCATGTCATGAACTAGCAAATGTCAAGAGCTAAGGGTGGCCACGCATCCTCTATGTCACCACCATCCCCTTCGCCTTCTAAGATATAAGGAGCATTGAACCGAGAATTTTTCCCACCCTTTAACACTTATATGTTCAACATATTTGCTCTTAAGAATACCACCATATTCAGCAAACAATCTTCCCTATTATTCCATCAAAAACCGCACGGCAAAGCTAAGCCTACGCCCGGCATAAGTGAGTACCGCACGGTGCACGCAAGAGCTAAGTGATCACGCCCTTTCGTCCATTTCAGTCGATCGGTTTGAGAGGTAACCTCTTCCTTACCTGGTAATTTAGTTACTGAGGTCATGTAAAGGTTATATGTTCGGATTATATTCGAAAAATTCAAGAAAAGCCGTACTTAAGGCCGATTATGATTAAGTAAGATCATCACCGAACAATTTTCGATTTCTCCCGGCAACTCTCGAACTGTTAATGTTTAATTGTTCAGCTTAGCCTATTTTATGTTCAGTAAGTTCAGTTTTGTCGAGTAAAGTTGAAGTTTTGTTAAGGAATTGGCCCACACCGTCGCCAGCGCCTATCGCGTGGCCACGGGCGGCCGAGATTCATGTTCTAGTGATCTCGGTAATTATCATGTTCCATCCGTGTGTTTCTGTTTTAAATTGCCTCAGTATAATATTCATTTCAAGTGGTTCTGAAGTTGCCGAGTAAATAGGGATTGTGGCCGAGAGACGGCGTATAGCCGTCGGCGGCGCACGGCGCGCCCGCCACGGTCCATTCATGTTCAGTATGCGTTTGTTGCGTTTTCAGGTCATGTATGATAAGTATATTCATGTAGGTCAGGATGAGTTCAGTGATGTTCAGTTTGGTCGAGGACTTGGCCGAAGGCCGTAGGCCTCGCACGTAGCGAGCGCCACGGCCGGGTGTTAGGTTCGGTAAGCAAGTTCAGTCATTTCTTGTAAAATTCGGTAATGTTCATGTTAGGTCAGAACAGGTTAAGTAAGGTCAGTTCGGTCGGTAAAGTTTGCCGGACGGCCGGCAAGGGCCGGCCGTGGTCGCGCTGCCGCACACAGCGGCAGCAGCGCAGCGGCCAGCTGAGGTATGTATATTCAGTATCCGCTCGGAATGGTCGCCGGTCCATTCTGGGTTCTAGTGGCCCTAGTCTGCCCACTAGAGTGTGCACATGGTGTCCGGCTTTGCCGGCAGATGTTCAGGTTCAGTTCAGACGTGACTTATGTCACGAGATCAGTATCAGATTATTCAGACCGATATCAGATATCAGTTTCAGTTCAGTTATATATGCCAGGATCATGATATTGTTATTATTTTCGATGTTTTACATTAGTATGAGTTTCCACGGAGCACAGTGCCATAGTGCTCACTCCCAGTTTTATCATGTTTTTCAGGTCAGGATGTCGGGCCGGGAGCATGAGCGTGACGCGACGGGACTTCAGGATATTTATATTTTGGACTGTATAAATATGATAATGACTTACGCTTCCGCTTACGATATTTTGAGGACTTATGATGATGCTTTTGATGACTTTTGACATACTCGTTTTGACGAACTTATTACTTTTGACGAACTTTTAAGAAATTTATAATTTAAGTAACCGGACGTTTTTATTAAAATTAAAACAACGGTTTTCTAAGTTAAGTAAGGATATTAAAGGTAGCACCCCGAATCAGTTTCCGCAAAGTAAAAAGGTTTTGATTTTAAGTAACTTTGCGAATTATTGCGCACTCTGATTTGACAGTAAGGAGGGGTGTTACAGGCTGCGCGCGGTGATGACGGATCAGATTTTTGTCTATACTGGGGTTGTGAATAATCGCGCACTCAGGGCCTTCAATTACTCACGATAGGTGTATCTAGCAGACGCACTCAGGGCCTTCTCTCCGACACGGTATGTAAACACGCACTAACGGCCTTGTTTATCACACGTTAGAACATAAAGTTCCCCTCACAATTTGCTCACCAATTCAATACTTAATTCAAGACATCCAATTATGATGAGGTACATGGGTATTTATAGATGCCAACTACCTCTAGTTCTTATCTTAATAGGAAACTAATAAAACAATAAAATATTAAATCCTAAGGCAAGTAAATATCCTACTACCAAAAAATCCTAAATCTACTAGATATCCTAATTACTTGTCTTGCACTCCAAACAATTCTATAATGCTTTGAACATAAATCCCTTAGCTGTAATACCCCATATTTTTAGTAAGTCAGTAAATCAGTAGAAGTTATTCAGTAAATCGGTAAAAGTTATTAATAGTTTATAGATGATAAGTAAATTATTTTCAAGATTAAGTTAGTATGGTTTTTACAAGAGAAAATATCACAATCTCAAAGTAATTATGAAAAAAAAAAAATCAAAAGCAAAAGAGAGAAATCCGAATTTTGAGAATTTTCGGTTTTACGGTAATTGTTCGTTTTAAGTCCAAATTTGGTTCCGTAAATTTTATTTTTCTTGTTTTTTTTACCACATTACAAGATAATTATTAAGTATTATTTTTATTTTAAAATTATGAGCTGAATATTAAGAAATGAATAAATAAATAAAGCATTAAATGATGTTTTGTCTTCATTTTTACTAAAAAACTTTCTAAGTGTTTTTAAATAAAAATGGGGCCAATTTTTATATCAGCTATAGGAGCATTATTATCATCATTAATCATCATATTTTTCCTATTTTAGAGAGTATTTATGAGCCATCAAAATCATATTTTTATATTAATTCAAGTTAAGTTTTTATATTAATTTCTAAGCAAATTTGGAGAGGAGTTTTTATCAACAATGAAGAGCTCTTATGCCTATAAATAGAGAGCCTTAGAATCAGATTTTAGAAGCACTAAAAATTTTATAAATATTCAAAGAGCAAGAAATAGTAAGAAACGAGTAGTTACAAAAGTAATCGAGCAATTTTGAGAGAATGTGAATCAAGTTTCATTGCTTTGTTTTCTCAAGATTGGAAGAGGTATGTTATACAACTTTAATATCATCAAGTATAGTTAAGAATTATAAGTGTTTATATGTGTTATTAATATGTTGTTATGTTAAGAAATTATAATTTTTATATATATAAGTATATAAAACAAGATTATTTAAAGTTCATGATGTTGCAGCCTATGTTTGTTTGTTTTTGACCAAGCTATTGAGTTCCAAAAATTATGAAAATTTTTATATAAGATAATCATTATGTTGAGAATAATACTGAAAATCTTTAGATTATTCGGAGTTAAAATGAATTTTATAAAAATCTTTTATTAAGGTGTTTTCCAGTGAAAAATCTGTGTAGTAATGATGATTTGTGGTATTGAATTACCCTATCTATTGATATTATTTTGAGTTGGAAATTTTATGGTCAATTCATATATTAGTTAAAAACTTCCAGTTTAAATTTTATATTTATTGGACTTGTTTAAGATGCTATAGAAAATAATGAACATAAGTGAGTAAATCTCGAATTTCAGTAAGACAAACATTATTTGAAAATTCATATCTCACTTTATGGTTATTATTTTTATGAGAAAATTTACAGAATATTACTTCATTTTGTTTAGAGTTAAGATATAAAGTTTTAGAATTTTTAGATAATTGTAGCATGAGATATAGATTTTTAAAGACAAGTATGCAAGTAAATTGAATGTTTTGATATAGTTCAACTTTGAAATAATATATCTCAAGATATGAATATTATTTTAAAGTGAAATTTTTTAAGGTAACTTTATATATATGTTGATAATACATATGTTAAAGTTAAGATTAAAATGAGGTGAATTGAGTTATAGCATATGATTTTAGTTTTTCTCATTATATTAATTAATGTGAAAGTTTGAAGAGTATGAAAATGATTAAGTTTCGGTTCAGTTTAAGTATACCAATTTAAATCCGGACTAAGTATGATCTGTAGAGTATTCTTTTATATTCACATAAGTTATCTGATAGATGTGAGTATCCGAGTATTTTAGTAAGTATAATGAGCATAGTACTTAGTATATTTGTTTATATTTTTATGTAGTTGCAGATACAGCTATCAGTACAGCACTTACAGTTTTCAAAAGTTTTCAACAGGAAAAGGTGGGGACCCAGACTGGGTATTACATTGAGTATAATAGCTATTATCATGTTCGAGGTATGTATAAAGTTAAGTAAAGTATTAAGCTCGCTCAGTCAAGACTGGGTTCTGTGGGAGGCGACCCCCAGAATGTTATCACGTGAGAACCGGCCCAAGTTACCGGTAGTTGCAAAGTTCAAGTTAATGTATCGGTTAGATACCGAAAGATTAAGCTTAGATACATACCAAAGATCATGATATTGATATTATTATTGCTGTTTACTTTAGTATGGGTTTTTACGGAGTACAGTTGATTAGTACTCACGCCCCACTATTATCATTTTTTTTAGGAATTAAAGACGGTGCGCAGGTGTGAGGAGCTGTGGTGGTCGTGGATGTGAATAAGTTTCTATTTAGAATTTTCAATAAGGTTTCGGTTTGTAAACCACGCTTGTAAGATTTCCGCTACGTTTCTTTAAGATTTGAACAAGTGTGATTTTAAGTGTGATTTTAAAGGTTGATTTATCAAGTTGATTGTATGAACTGTTAAGTTTTTTTTATATTTGTTCAATGTTTAAAATTTGTTTTATTTATGTCTAACTTAGTTGTTAGATAAAGTTTAAGTAAACAGATTTTTTAAAGTAGATAAGTTAGTAGCATCCCGAGTTAAGAAGGTTTCGAAAAATTTATAAGTATTTTCGAATTAAGTTGCGAAAAATTTACTCTGATAAGCGGGGTGTTACAGTTGGTATCAGAGCTAAAGTTCAAACGCTCTGTATACTAAATGTTTGAGTTTCAGAAAGAAAATTTTCAGGAAAAACCGACCACACCACGCTCACACCTCGCCGACTACCAGGTAAGTGCTGTTAAAGTTTTTGCAAAAGTTTATTTTCTTAAATATACGCAAATTACTAAGTCTATGCTCAATAAGATTCAATTATCCGAACCTTATAAATCAGAAAAAAATGCTCAGATCAGTAATATCAGATATGTCCTCATATCCGAAATAAGAATTATATTAGAATTCAAGTTGAATTATAGCTTATCAAGTTGATAACTCGTTAAGAAATTGTGCTTTTCAAGAATTCCGTATTTAAATACTGATCAGATTCAAGTATACCGATGGCACACTGTAAAGTTTTACATGAGATATTCATTCAGATATAATTGCTATTTTTGTGACTATAATTTTTTTTAAAGTTCAAGAGATTAAGAAAGTTATCTGAACATTTTAAAGATAAAGACATCAGATTAAAGTTGAATTCTGACTCTAGAAATTGAATTATTTTGAGTATGTACGATGTACATAAATTAAAGATTCGAAGTAACGGTTTTTCAGTGTATAAGAGCCATAAGTCCGGGTTTATCATGGAGGTTCAAATAAGAACCATAAGTCCGGATATACCATGGAGGCTTGAAACTGAACCGTACGAGTAAAGTTTAAGAAAGCAGTCAATTTTTAGAGTCAGAAATGAAAGTATACCGAGAAATTTTATTAAGCACTGTTTATGAACAAGTTATTAGTACAACAAGGACCAGTCCTACATAGTACATTTTATAAAGTTAATGAGCATGAGTTGCAAGTATCAGTATATATATAAGTCAAGTATTTTCATTATTATCATGGCGACTCGAAATTAGAGTCACAATTCCGGGTAATTATCAGATAAAGATCAATGTTCATAACATTTTGAATAATTGTTTTAATAGCTAATTAGCTGGGTAAATTATGGAGGCTTGAAATAAGAGTCATTAATCCGAGTTTACCTAGAAATTTGACAGACATCAGTTATTCAAGTTTCACAATCCAATTTTGAGATATCAGTTAAGTCTCTCGAAAGAATTTTTGAAAGTAAAAGTTATTTGGATATGTGAAAGTTGAAGATAGTCTGTTTAATAAGGCAGAGATGATTAAAGTTTCCATTTATATTCGTCAATATCAGAAAGATCTGAAAGGATTCAAGTTTTATTCCAGCACACACTGTTGAAGATTTCACAACTACAAAAGAAGCTATTACAGATTCATGAAATGCAGATATAGCAAAAGTGAATCCTCAACCAATACAAGATAGATATATATATATAAGAAGGGTGCGTCACAAGGGTCTAATACCCCTTATCTCTGCCACCCATATCAGACATCAGAGTTTATAAAGATAAATCCGTTGGATCGAAAGTTCGCTTTCGTTTAACCCTATGAGTTTCCACATAATCTTG
>CACSLK010007274.1:1314266-1334685 GCA_902706635.1 Striga hermonthica
CCATACTCGTGCGCCAATGCCCACGCCCCGCTATCGCTGGTCGTGACCCGCGCGTCCTCGTCACACTCCCGATTGCCGCGCACACCCGACGTCTCGCCCTCGTCATCACGCCCCGCGCTGCTGCCGACCTCCTTGCCCCCGTGTGCGCTAGTCGCACCTTCCGTGCTCTCTGTCACTTTGCCGCCGAACGCCAACGCGTTCCAGTCGACCTCCGCAGCTTGCTCGCCCACCGTATACTCCCGTACATCGTCTCGCTCGTTCAACCACTTGCGCGCATCAAGGCACGATGCGCGTTTCTTGCTCGTGCTCGCACCCTCATCGCCAACCGACCCCAGCTGCTCGCCCAATGACCTTGGCTCGTCCCACGGGTCCCATCCTTCAACACACTTACCATCATTGCAATCACCAGCTCGCCATATCCAACCATCCTCCATTCTTTGCCTACCACGCCTTCGAGCTTCCATTCTCCAAACTCGCCTTTTCCTCGCACAAGGCTTGCACCAACACTTCCCTTCCTTAGCCTTTGCCTTGTGTTTCCTTTGGGCTTGCTTGGTCTTGCGTTTCCGAGTATTCACCTTTAACTTCGGACCACATCCTTTTGGCCAATCTCGTACACATGAAGGTCGATATATCGGGCTTGATGGCTCTTCCAACATGTTCTCCAGCCATATATCGAGACCATCGCCACCTTCATCCTCTGACTCGCCTGGGTTGATGACCACTTCCGTATCACGCGGGCTGGACGCGGGTTGCGCGGGCCTGGCATGCTTCTTAGGGCCAAATGACTTGGAAACTATTTCTAAGTGTCTGGTTTGACCTCGGTTTGACTCTGGCTCGGTTTGGTCAATACGCGAATATATAAATTGATCCTTAGTCTGATTTAAACTGAATTTCCGACCGACTTAATTAAGTTAAATCGAACGGGGCATTATATAATCTTTTAGGACAATATAATATGATGATTTGAACGAGCAAAATAATAGAATAATAATAAATACTCCAAAATCAATTAATCTAAACAATTAGGCAAAAAGAAAATTAGTATGATAATAATAATAATAATAATAATAATAATAATAATAATAATAATAATAATAATAATAATAATAATAATAATAATAATAATAATAATAATAATAATAAATAATATTCTCCAATAATTCATAATCAAACGGGGCGTTACACACTGGCCTGGGGAGTTCCTGCATTCGGTGATGGTGGCTGCAGCCTTCGGGCGAGTCAACGGCCTTCGGGCGAGTCATCGGTCGGCCCTGCAGTTTGCCTAACGTCTCTCACCACGACCGTGCCTGCTCAACCACCACCTCGCGTGGCTCTACCTAGCCAAGGTCGGCGATCGGTTCAAGGTCTCGACAAGAAAATTTAATCCATGGTTTTTCTCAATACGAAAACTTTCTGACTTGAGGTTTCACATAAGCTAAGGCAATAGCAAGAGAAGGGGTTTTCCACAAACATGTGTACCAATGGGGTTCATTCAAAACAAGCTTTTTGGTTTTACACTAATTCAAAGGTTTCAAGGTCTCAAAAATAACATGGTATAAAACCGAGTTCCAAGTCCACTACCTTTTTCCAACAACACACACTAACACGCAAAAAGACAGCGAAAATCCTTAAGGAAAAATTAATGCGGCTCTCTAGTCGAGAATGTTACTAGGTCAGCGGCTCTTTTCGAGACACCAATTAGCTAGCTCACTTCGGCTCTTCCGGTGTTCCGATTAGTAGTAGCTCGCCTTGCTCGTCTGGTGGCTTGCAGTTCCTATAGAATACTCCTAGGTGCACCCAGATGATTGGTGTGTCTCAGAAATTTTCTTACTCGTCCTCGATAACGATGAAGATAATTTGGTTCGAATGAATGGAATATCGAAACACAACTAAAAAAAATGATATAAGACAAGCAGAAAGCCGAAAACACTTGTCTTAATTGGTATATCATATCGCAAACTTGATCTCGAAACTCCAAGAGAACAAGAAACTAAGACATGGGTTTTCAAAGGTTTTGCAAAAATCCAAGGAAGTGAAAGATTTCCCCCCAAGGCCAAGAATGAATAAAAGAACGAAAACTTGTCAAAGTTTACAACAAAACGTAAGTTCGAGAATACAGGCGGCTCTACGCTTCACAATGCACATGCTCCAGGCTCGACTACCGTCCTTAAAAGATCCTTCATAATCCTGTTAGGTAAGACACCTAAAATGAAACTGCATGATCCTCTTCTGGCCACAAATGCCAGCAGTCGGTATAGCAAATGATAACAGAATGGTCGAAATAAGACTCTGCGTAAACAGTACACTGGATCCACTTTAGTTTATGGAGTCATTCCATCAAACTGTCAGCTCTCGCGGTCAACACTCATAACCCACGCAGTAAAAGTAGCCATCACTTTCCTCGAGATCTCGCCATCCTCGGGAATCACATTAGCAATACCTAATCGATCACCAAAACTCTTGACTTCGAACGAACACATTCGAAGCACTAAATTCCAATCCTCACACTTCAATGATTGAATTCCACCACGCCTCCTCTGGTCCACTTGTCAACTACCCCAGACATTCGAATGATCATACACATTTGGGACCTCTCGGTTGTCTAATCTCGATGAGGCATCCTAACGTTGGTCACCAGAAAGCTATGGTGCATAATCGAAAATCTCATCCATCGATGAGATAGTTCGTCACAAGGTGTTAACTCGAAACTTATAAAGAGAAAATTTCTAGAGTTCATCACCAAACACTAGAATTCAATTATAACAAAGGTGGATAGATCTCCTAACCCCCATATAAGATAAATAGAACAACAAAACTCATACCTCGAGCTGGCGCGGCGAAAGAGAAGCGAGTGGTCAAATGGTCATTAAACACACTAACACAAGAGATAGTCTATAGAAATGCAGACTAGCTCTGATACCATATTGTAACGCCCCGTTTTATTTTAAAGAATTTACCGAATTTATTTACCAAAAAAATAATCAGAGTTGATTTTTCACAAAATCCCAATTTAAAACTTTGATTATCAACGGGCGCTACTTAACTACCAACAACAATTAAACAAAAACAAACAAGTATAAGGAACCTACACATGCATAACTAACAGTCATATAAATCAAATCGACTTATTCAATAATTCCAAACCCATCGAGAGAGTTTAAAATGAGTCAACGGTTCGTCCAAACATAATCATGGTGCTAAAAGCAGAAGCATAAATATTCCAAAATAACCAGAAGAAGTTTTAACAAGATAAATAACAGGCGGAAGCAAGAGACACTAAAATGCAATAAAGAATGACCACCACTTGATCGTCATCTCGCCGTGCCCGCACTTTCTTAACCTGCATCCGTAAAGAGCAAGTGGGGGTGAGCACATATGGAATCGGTGGTGCTCACCACTATACAATAAACTATAATTAGGATAAAACATTAACCACAAGATAAGACAGGTATGGTCACCTCATGTATACGTAAGTAATTAGTTATCCCAACCTCCTATCCTAAGTTCGTTCTCATGTGCCCACCTATATCAAATAGACTATTGTCGACTATATATCGAAAGTCATGACCCTCGGCCTTTTGGTCTTACAACGAGTGTCCAGCCATCGGACTTACATCGGGGTACTTATCGCTGACCAAGCACAGCCCTGGTCTCAAACGACATGTCATTTGCAAGGACATAAAGGGAAGACTACCCTATCGGGGTTGTTCTATAGTTACGGGGATAATCGTTTTACGCCGATACAGCTCACGTCGAAAGCTACATGGTTCGCTTACATACATTGATCACACCATACGAAAGGCAATAATTTACTGCATAGCAATTTTAAATAAAACCCACCTTGTAAAAAGCGAGAGATATCACAAAATAATGTGTAGACGACAAGCTCGGCTCGTCAAGCACCCACATTTAATAAAAATAGCCTATAAATGACTATTCAATACATGGACATCTAATTAACAATCACTTAGTCCGAATAAGCTCACATAAGTATTTAAACATGCATTTAATCAAGGAAATCCTATTTCTGAAAACACCACGTAAGTTTTTCAAAACCTAACCCAGGCAGCGTTTTTCAAATCGACTTTACTATCAACACATAATTCATATGAACACGATTCAAGTTTTATTAGGACCCTAAGACATGCACCTACAATTCTTATGAGGACACTAAAAACAAATAAGGCCATTTAGCAGGTGATAATTAAGCAAACATCCAAAATAGAGTAGCAGTAAAAAATTGAGAGCATGCAGCCAACCAGACTTCAGTATTTACTAAATAGCCGAAGCTACAGACATGCTTCTAAAGAGATTAAAACACCAAAATGCAACTAACACAATTATCTTTGACTTTGCTGAAGATCATATTGACAATAAATAATGTTATCAATGAGTTTAAACACAAAACATGCGAGTCATAAAATCTGCTAGAAACCAAAACAAGATACAAACAACACTTCAGAAAATTGACTCTAACTCATGCTACTGACCATCAAATGACTTGATTCAAATCTCAAATTAAACCTAAGACATGCACCTACAACTTTCATTTAGGCCATAGAAGCAGATAAAGTCATCACATGGAGGTAAAAGCAATCAACATTTAAGAATATGTTTCTGCCGAAGTACGAACCCTATCTCATGCATATCTAACTTAATTTGAACACAACTTATGCAACATATATCACCTCATCTTGAATCTTATCTCATTAGAAAGCTAATCAACAGACCTGTAACTCTTATGAAAACTACAAGTTCATTTGATCACATTATGACACCATAAACAGGCCAAAAATTTAACACACATGCTGCCGGGTTTTTACAGAAACTGTTTGCGCGACAATTTTAAAAAAACATCATAGCTCATTCGTTCCAAATCGGAATTACATAATTTCAAAGCCCAGAAAAAATCAACAGATCGAACTTCATTTCATATGAAGAAGCCAACATTAGATAACAAGTTTCTGAGGGCTAAATTCGAGGCACAACAGATCTTATATTTCGAGATAAATCATGTCATATACAAAACGAAAGGAATCCGACTTTAAACAAGGATTCGACAGAATGCACGATATATATATTTAACATGTGATATACGAGCATGACGAGAAGAATGAGAGGGTTTGAAATTGTTACCCATCTTCGGTAATCTACAAGCTCGGTTAAAAGAATCGAATGAAACAACGGGAATGGAGTTCTGCCGGAAAAGACGGCTTGAATTCTGCTCGAGAAAATGAATGTGAGCTTGCCGGTGGATGCTTCACGATGGAGATCAGAGGGGTTGAAATGGACACTCGGCGGCTACGCTCGGTCCCGGTTCGTGTTGAACTCTGTCGGTCCTTGCTGCTGGAGGACGAACGGTTTCTACTCAAGTATGGCGGGGTTGCTCGGAGATGGTCTCGCCGGAGATGGAGCTTCTCGTTGGATTTAATGGCAGCTGGGACTCAGGGTGCAACGCCGGAAGAATGGGGATGCCAGGGCTGATCGCGGTGGCTCGCGGAGATGACAACGACGACCGACGGTGGTCGGGGAGCAGCAGGTCATCTCGGCTTCGCGGGCGGTGAGGAGCTCACCAGAAGTGATGGTCTCGCGGTGCTAGGCCGAACCTCGGTGGCGGTTTGTGTGGTTCCGGCGGGGTGCTGTTCGAACAAGGGCAGACGCTGGTGGTATCATCGTGGCTACCGTTCACGAAGGCTGGAGAATGCTGCTGTGTGGATTGGCGAAAAAAGAGTGTTGTGGGTGGATGGCAATCGAAAAAACGTCGTGAGGAGTAGAAATGGTTGGGTTGCGAGAGAGAAGATTTGAGAAATAACGTATGTCTCTCTTTCTCTTCACGTAAGGAAAACCAGAATTAAAGGGAAAGATATAAGGTGAATAAATGTGATAATTCAAGGTTTTGACTGGTCATTAGGGTGAATTTAATGGCCAGTTACTAAGGTTTAATTAGGGCTGGTCAATCTTACTCAAAATAGGCATCAATTTGAATTTAAAAGTAGAGGATGGTTTGCTAAAAGATCACAATAAAAATGGGTCAATATAAAGTAATCAAGGTTCGGGTTCAAAATGGCTCGAAAACGAATCGGAATGAATTATGATCGGTTTATGCGATTAACCGAAAATCGCTGAGAAAAATAATCTAATAAATAAAATAATCCTAATTATTCACACACATCACCAAATAAAATAAACTACAAAATAAATAAGTACATTTAAGCACATAGCAAATTTAATAATATAACAGATAAATAAAAAAAGGCAAGGGCGAGCATTTAATAATAGACGAGCATACGATAAGGGTATTTTGGAAGAGCCATAGATTGCGTGACTTCCAAAGCCACCAGAGGAGGTATGTTGAGAGTTGGATGCGGGCTTCAGCAACCTCTGAGTTGGCTATGGAGCACACCTGCCACCAACATGATTTGAAGTTATTCTCTGCAGCACAAGTCCCAGCCCATATCACAGGACTAAGGTCCCATAGTAGCTTTGCTCTAGGGCAGTGAAAAAAGACATGATTCACTATTGTTGTCTCTTCTCCACATGATTAGCAAATATGATCAACAAGAATTCCTTTCCTAAGAAGATTATCTTTGACATGCAATGTGTTAGTGCAGCATTTCCAAAGAAAGTGCTTCAACATGTTATGCACTTTCAACTTCCATGTTCTAGCTCTAGCTTTTAAAATGGATTGATGATTAGAGCTGCTTTGAGGGGTATCCATCACCTGCAGTTTGTAATTAATAAGAAAGGAGTATGTAGAAGATACAGAGAACAGGCCTTTCTTATCAAGGCCCCAAAAAATCTTATCCTCTCTGTTGGGATTCAAAGAATTGATCTTCAAAATAGCTTGACTGTCTTCAGCATTGAAGACCTGAGACACCAACCAAGAATTCCAGCTCAAACCATTGCTACTTGGAAGATCCTTAACCCAAATCCAATGGCCCTCTACTATGTCCAATAACTTTGGCTTATGAGAAATGAGGGAGGGGATCCAATTAATAACGAACGGGCGCTACAATCTACCCTCCTTAAAAGATTTACGTCCCCAGAAATGAAAGAGAGTCATCCTGAAAAGGACAACAGACTCAAGAGAGAAGTCCAAACCACTAAACTCGGATACTCCGTCTAAATCCCACTCTACCAATCACACCGCACCAGCCACGGCAACCCTGCCGGACTTTGACGAGTACCCATCCTGGCCTCTCCCTAATGGACCGATCCATCCACAGGTCACCGGTACCTCAACACAGGTAAGGTTCTGCCCACATGCAGCTTGTCAAAGTTCATCACGTGCCCCAGTGTCAGGCATATGTCCCCTCTCCACGAGGTACTGAACAGGTCCTGCACTCCGACAAACTCCAGTAATGGGGTCAACCATCAGGCTAAGTCACCGACTCGGTCGGGAAGCCCAAAAGGACATACAAAGGGTGGCTGAGACATCCTCTCTTCTCAAATTTCGAGGCGTACACACCCCTTTCGGCACTCAGAATCCCGTACCGTACCATCGAGATCGTCACTCATTAGCCATCACTATAAGAGTACCCTCCCATGGTAGAAAATTGCAAAACGCAACACACAACATGCACACACGACCTCAACAGGTCTCATAGTGCCTTGACCGTGAGATCATCGGTCAAAGAATTATGGTCGATACGTGGATCTGAGTTTCCGTATGGTGACCGGGTCACGCCGAAAACTTACCCACAATCTCGACACACCGTGACTTCTTGCCGGAGCGATTGTCACGGTAAATGTGCAACCATGCATGCAGTGTAGCCCCGCTATACTCATACTTACAACACACGATTCTACGACACAAACGTAGTGCCTCATGGGTCCGTTTGCTGGCAACACAAGTCTCGTATTTCACCATCTTGAGGAATCCTCGCGTAGGCATAGGAAACCTATCGACTATGCTTCCTTATCAACATTATCCATCAAGGATGCAAACGCAGTTTGGTGGAACTTGGAACTCTCGGTGGTCCAACCGTCCAAAAGAAAAGTAAAATGGACGTTTAAATTTTTAATGCACTATCCTCCAAGAGGCGACATGCTCACATGCGCTGCATATGTGGGGCGTCAGGATGCTCACGTGCACCTGTTCAGAGACCAGTCACAAGGTCAAGGTTTGGCCGTACACACTGGCCTGGGGAGTTCCTGCATTCGGTGATGGTGGCTGTAGCCTTCGGGCGAGTCAATGGTCGGCCCTGCAGTTGGCCTAACGTCTCTCAGCACGAGCGTGCCTGCTCAACCACCACTTCGCGTGGCTCCACCTAGCCAAGGTCGGCAATCGGTTCAAGGTTTCGACAAGAAAATTTAATCCATGGTTTTTCTAATACGAAAACTTTCTGACTTGAGGTTTCACATAAGTTAAGGCAAAAGCAAGAGAAAGGGTTTTCCACAAACATGTGTACAAATGGGGTTCATTCCAAACAAGCTTTTTGGTTTTACACTACTTCAAAGGTTTCAAGGTCTAAAAAATAACAGGGTATGGAACCGAGTTCCAAGTCCACACCTTTTTCCAACAACACACACTAACACGCAAAAAGATTCAATGCTAGAGATGGGCGAAAATCCTTAAGGAAAAATTAATGCGGCTCTCCAGTCGAGAATGGTACTAGGTCAGCGGCTCTTTCTGAGACACCAATTAGCTAGCTCACTTCAGCTCTTCTGGTGTTCCGGTTAGTTGTAGCTCACCTTGCTCATCTAGTGGCCTTCCTTGCAGTTCCTCCAGACTACTCCTAGGTGCACCCAGATGATTGGTGTGTCTCATAAATGTTCTAACTCGTCGTCGATAACGATGACGATAATTTGGTTCAGATGAATGGAATATCCATACACAACTGAAAAAAAAAATTATATAAGACAAGAAAAAAGCCGGAAACACTTGTCTTAATTGGTACATCATATCGCAAACTTTATCTCGAAACTCCAAGCGAACAAGAAACAAAGAAAAGGGTTTTCAAAGGATTTGCAAAAATCCAAGGAAGTGAAAGATTTCTCCCGAAGGCCAATAATGAATAAAAGAAAGAAAACTTGTCAAAGTTTACAACGAAATGTAAGTTCGAGAATACAGGCGTAATGCAAGTGTGAGTGTCCTAGCCAGTTTGGAATAGATCGCCTTTCGTCCTCGCCGGTGGAACGCCGGAAACCTGCAAACAACTCTCACACCGAGGGGTTATTCCGGTGAAGAGCCTCCGATGCTTAAGTAAGTATGTGTATGCTTGGGTAGAATAATGGGCAAATCGTGTTAAGGAAGAAAGACTCACCCATACTTATATAGTGGTGAGGTAGCTGACCTAAAGGCTGCCCGGATTTAGTGAGCTGGCTGCCCTAACTACCTGTCCATACTCTGACATGCCGCGTGCATGTCAGAGGTGGTGTCAGAGGTGGTTTTCGCTATCAACCAATGCATTCTCACCACGTGTTCTCTGCACATGGGATAATTATTTCCCTGAATATTTCCCTGAAATTTTGTTAGAGGCTCTTATACGCGCATGTGACTAGGTCGATCTCTAGAATACTGACAATCCATAAAGTGGTCGATCTATTGAGGTCGGCTCGACTGCTCGATTGTTCGACTGGTTGATCCTTCGACTACTTATGATGCGCTATGTCCTAGAGTCTTCCAGGTCTGATCTTCAAGGTGTTCGACCATCATTATCTTGCTCGATTACCACTAGATTAGTCGGCTTCCTCGCAGTACAACCCCTTTGACCGGTTTAGCAGACCGGTTTACCCTTGTGTGTATAATATCTCATATCATCTAGTCCCCACCACTCTCGTCGAGTCTAAATGACTCGATCTAAGAGTGAATTTGTGATCGCCTTTCTTCTGGGTAACATTATATCAGATATCGACCATCTCTTGAGTTTCTATTTTCTCAATTATTTTCTCTTTACCGCCAAATATAAAGTTGTCTGCCACGCGTCCTCTCTACCGCGCCTGCGCATCTGCCACATGTCGCATCTGTCGTGTTTGACAGGCGCATTAATTATTGCACCCCCTCAGATAACGCGCCCCTTTTGAATCCCATGCTACTCGAATGCTCCCAACCGTGGGATCTTACTTTAGTCCAATGGTTCTTATCCTCCAACCCTTCAACTTATCTAAGTATAAAACTCACACTTAGCAAATTTTTAGACTTTTTCCACCTTCGCATCTTCTGAATTCTCTTGCGCTCTAAGATTTCTCTGCAAACCCTACTCTTTACTCTCGGCGATCTCCTCTGTCCTTTCCAGTTCTCCAGACTACAACGGTGAGTAAGTTGTTTTTCATTTGAATTTATGCTTCATGTGTTTCAAATTTATGTGCTTCTGAATTTTTCGCGTTGGGTGCCTTAAATTTGTATGTTGAATGTTCTGAGTTTGTGCGTTGGGTACTTTGATTTGTTTGTTGAGCGTTGTAAACTCTGCTCTTCCCTTCAACATTTTTCGAAATCTTGTTCTTCCTCTTCAATTTTTCAAATCGCCCATTTGGAAAAAAACCTAGCCGCGGAGACTTGCTCATTTCCTCCTTTTTCCTCGTAGAAACTCCTTTCTTAATATTGTTCCCTATGCTTTTGTTTTTTCAAATTCTGCCACCTCCAGTGAAAACGACCAACACTCTGGTGCTGACTTGAGCTCTCCATCTTCCTCCTCGACCACTGCCTCTTCTAACTCAGTTCGGATTCTGCCTTTTATCCCCAACGTTGTTCCTCTCTTCATTTTACGTCCTGGCGTTACCGTCCCTACTTCTATCCCTGCTTCTAAATCCGGGCATACCATGGATAACATTCCCCTCCGTCGCCGTCGACCTGCTTTTGGCTCACAAGATGAGCCAGAGGAGGACGAGGACAATCTTGACACCATCCCTCTCTCCTCTCGATTTACTACCCTCAAGTCTGCTACCACAATCCCTTCTTCCTCTCAAAATGCTCCCCCAGAATCCTCGACCATCCCTTCTTCCACAAAGGCTGACACATCCAAATCTTCGACCACTCCTTCTTCTTCTAAGCCTAACGTGCCCAAATCGTCGACCATTCCTTCTTCTTCTAAGCCTGACGCGCCCAAATCTTCAACCAAAACCTCCTCCAATGCTCCCTCTTCTACCTCTCGTATGATTAGGTGGCTAGATCGTGACAAGATCGGTCATCCTTCTAGCTGGGCGTTCTATAGTCCTTCTTCTTCTGACACCTACGACAATCCCCCTTCCAACTGCTACACCTTCTTTGAGATATAGTTTGACCTCGACCTTCGTTTCCCTCTAAACCCTGAGCTACTCCAGATTTGCGAGCGGTTTGGGCTTCCCTTAAACCATCTTCCTCCTAACGCCATCCGCTTCATGACCTCCTTTATCATTTTGTGCCATGTCCGTCTAAGTCGATTCGACCTAGATTTTTTCCTCTACTGCTACACCCCCTCCAAACAGGCCCGAGGCCTTTATCTAAAAAGCCGTAATAATGTCCATTTCATTTCAGACATCCCCTCTAACATCCCCAAGTGGATTTATAATTTTTATCTTTGTCAAGCCTGATACTCCTTTTCCTTGGGCGGCTTCTCCTTGGCTCAAGGAACTTCCTCGTGAGGTCTCGACCCCACCTCCTAACCCTCTTTTTGCCAACGAATTCGTGCTTGGAATTCCCAACCCATTGCGTCGAAAGTTCTTCTTAAAGACGACAACCTTCTCCACCATTGTGGCCTTCTCACCCACAAAACCTTCTCTCCATCCACCAAAGAAATTCTTGATCTGATTAAGATTTAGAATGATCTAGGTAATTTTCGACCGATTTTCTCAAGTATTCATATACTTCGAGTATGTATTGTTAATATTGACTTTAATTTTTCTATTGTCTGCTTGCAGAGCTGCCCAACTTCCAAATTCCTCTAAGGAAGACACCTCTGAAGAAAAAGTCTGGGCCTAGGTCCGCCTATGGATCGGTCGAGAATCAGGTCGATCAGGTCGATGATTCAGCCATTTCTTCTCGCCCCCAACCGCAGCAACAACAGCAACCAAAACAACAGCCGCAACAGCAACAACAAAAACAACCACAACAACAACCACAACAACCACAACCACAACAACAACAACAACAACAAAAGCGTCAATAACAGCCAAAACAACAACAACAGCCGCAAAAGTAACAACAAGCACGACAGCAACAAGCTCCACCACCTCCTCCTAAGACCACTTCATAACCACCCCCCGAAAAAGCCGGAACCAAAGCTTTGACCGCCTCCAAAAACAGCACCGGCCAAAATTCCTCCCAAAAAATCGACAACCAAGCCACCACTTTTAATACGAATACATGGCACAAATCTTCCCAAACCAATACCCAATCCAAAACCAACAACCAATCCAAATCACCACCTTCTGGCCAATCTTCCTCCAAAAACCCTTCTACTGGCTCGACCAAAATCACGGTCGGGTCCAGTGGTTAAGATGCCTCTGTGCTTGACGTAGCTCAGGGGAAACGTCCCCGCACTGAGCAGAGTGAGGGGCTAAGGAAGCATGCGCGCGCTGGTCCATCTACTGACATCCTAGCCCTGAGGTCCTCCTCGCTGCAAAAGGCCTCAGTGGATGAGGTAGCTACTTGTCTCGAGGGCGCACTCCTCGAGGACGACCGCAAGGGCGATAACGTCACTTTGCCAGAGCGTGGTGATCGCCTTGTGCAGTGGCTTGCCCAGGTACTGCTCTTCTCGTGATAATGTCGTACTCTTCTATTGTGTTTTCTTGTCATATCTGCTAAACTTAGATGTTCCCTTTGATTGTAGGGCTTGGTCGAGTTCTTGCCTTTAGCCAAGGATGCTCGAGACAGCTTTGGGAAGTCCATCAAAAAGCTTGAGGACGTCATCGGTGTCCTGCAGCATAAGAACTCATCCCTCCTGCACCACCAAAATAATCTATGGGAGATGCTAAAGTTGAAAAAAATCAAGCTCGAAGTCAAGATTGACTCCCTTGGCGGAGAGCTCGCTAAAAAAAAAAAAGCTCTCGCGGAGAAAGATGTTGTCCTCGCAGTGAAGGAGGTAGCAGTGGTGGAAAAGGAGGCCATTCTGAAGGAAAAAGAGGTGGCTCTCAAGCAAGAGCGGGCTGCTCGAGCTCAGGCGGAGGGTGCTCGAGCCGAGTTGGAGGTCACCCTGGCCAAAGAGTGGGCTACCCATGCCCAAGAGTGCAAACGTTACGCTGATGCCGCTGCTCTTCGGGCCTGGCAAATGATGTGGTATACTTCAACAGGGCAGCTCTTCCTCCAGGAGCATCGTGCACAAGTGGTGGCTGACTTTATGTAGTCACCACATATTTTGAAGGAGGTCCAGGACTTTGGGGTAGACTGTTTCCAGTTTTCCCTGCAGAAGGCGGGCGAGTAGATCGCTGAGGATGATTTTGTATAGCTCGACACAGAGACTATCTGGAACGCCTTATCCAAGGTGCCCTCTAGTTTCCATGGCGATCCTAACTTACCGCTCGAGCACGAGTGGTGGTCAGGGCTGCTTGAGAGAACTTTGGCTCAATCAGATACGCTAAGGAACACTTTTGCTCTGCCCGATGGCGTGACTCCTCCGACTCCCATGTTGCTCGCTATGGCCGAATCTATCTATCATCATCCACTCAATGAGGCATGCGATTCAACCTCTGGTACCATCCATCCGCTCCAGCCACACGCCACTTCCAGCAATGCCAACTCCGCTGCTCCTCCTCCTTATATTAGTTTGTACTTTGTATTTCGTCATCTTAAGTTTTGTATTTTGCCGAACTTCTATAAATTTATGCAATGAACATATTTTGTGTGATTCATTTCTGCTTCTACGTTTCTTCATCTTTTTTTGTAATGCTATTTGGTAGTCTTATATAACTCCTCAACTTTAACACATGCCCCCTATCAGAGGTGGTCGATGCATGCGACCATCCGGCCTCATGGCCTTAAACATGATGGTTTTCAAATTTTGAACACATACCCACCTTCAGAGGTGGTCGATGCATGCGATCATCCAGCCTCAAGGCCTTAAATATGATGGGTTTTTTATTTTTGAACACATGCCCACCTTCAGAGGTGGTCGATGCATGCGACCATCCAGCCTCATGACCTTAAACATGATGGATTTATAATTTTTGAACACATGCCAACCTTCAGAGGTGGTCGATGCATGCGCCCATCCAGCCTCATGGCCTTAAATATGATGGGTTTTTGATTTTTGAACACATGCCCACCTTCAGAGGTGGTCGATGCATGAGACCATCCAGTCTCATGGCCTTAAACATGATGGATTTTTGATTTTTAAACACATTCCCACCTTCAGAGGTGGTCGATGCATGCGACCATCCAACCTCATGGCTTAAATATGATGGGTTTTTGATTTTTGAACACATTCCCACCTTCAGAGATGGTCGATGCATGCGACCATCCAGCCTCATGGACTTAAACATGATGGATTTTTTATTTTTGAACACATGTCCACCTTCAAAGGTGGTCGATGCATGCGACCATCCAGCCTCATGGCCTTAAACATGATGGGCTTCTACGCTATCGGACTCCTCGTTGACGCCTATGTCTTCGCGCTCTTCCACCTAGCTCAAAGGCATTAATCATGGTGGGTTTGCTCCATTGAGTTCCTCGTTGATGTTCGTGTCTTCATGCTCTTCCACCCAACCCGAAGTCCTTAGTCATGGTGGGTTTGTCTTCACACTTGCCCACCCAATCTGAGGAATGTTCGAAATAGGAGGCCACCCAGCCCGAAAGGTTGAGTCTTTGACCAGCCAACCCATCCCAAGGGGTTTTCTAAACAAGCGACCACCCAGCCCGAAAGCCTTATTCTTGGTGGAGTTTGTCTTCACAGTTGCCGATCCAATCCGAGGAATGTTCGAAATAGGAGGCCACCCAGCCTGAAAGTGTGAGTATTCGACCAACCTACCCATCCCAAGGGGTGTTCTAAATAAGCAACCACCCAGCCCTAAGGACTTATTCCTGGTAAAATTTATCTTCACACTTGCCAACCCGATCTGAGGAATGTTCGAAACAGGAGGCCACCCATCCCGAAAACATGAGTTTTCGACCAACCAGTCCATCCCAAGGGGTGTTCTAAACAAGCGAGCACCCAGCCCGAAGGCCTTAGTCATGGTGCATTTGTCTTCACACTTGTCCACCCAATCCGAGGAATGTTCGAAATAGGAGGCCACCCAACCCGAAAGCATGAGTTTTCGACCAACCTACCCATCCCAATGGGTGTTCTAAACAAGCGACCACCCAGCCTGAAGGCCTTATTCCTGGTGGAGTTTGTCTTCACACTTTCCCACCCAATCAGAGGAATGTTCGAAACATGACGCCACCCAGCCTGAAAGAGTGAGTTTTCGACCAACCTGTCCATCCGAAGGGGTGTTCTAAACAAGCAACCACCCAGGCCGAAGGCCTTAGTCATGGTGGGTTTGTCTTCACACTTACCCACCCAATCCGAGGAATGTTCGAAACAGGAGGCCACCCAGCCCGGAAGCGTGAGTTTTCGACCAACCTACCCACCCCAAGGGGTGTTCTAAACAAGCGACCACCCAGCCCGAAGGCCTTATTCCTGGTGGAATTTGTCTTCACACTTGCCCACCCAATCTGAGGAATGTTCGAAACAAGAGGCCACCCAGGCCGAAAGCGTGAGTTTTCGACCAACATGCCCATCCCAAGGGGTGTTCTAAACAAGCGACCACCCAGCCCGAAGGCCTTATTCCTGCTGGAATTTGTCTTCACACTTGCCTAACCAATCCGAGGAATGTTCAAAACAGGAGGCCACCCAGCCTGAAGACGTGAGTTTTCGACCAGCATGCCCATCCCAAGGGGTGTTCTAAGCAAGCCACTTCTAATCAAATCAATTTAAACATCCTGTCATCCAGATCATACCAACATGCCAAACGTAAGAATGTGCGGAGTAAGGAGAATGTATTGTAAGAAAGCGAAGTTTCATTAATATTGAGCAAACTTTCAAGTTACATCATGTTGAACTTTCTAAACTTTCCCAAAAAAGAGAAAAAAAGTCACACATAGTATTTTATCAAATTAGCGATGTTCCATGACCTGACTAGCGATCGTCCTTCAGCGTCCCTTAGATAGTATGCTCCTCCTGCATGCACCTTCTCGACCAGGTATGGTCCTTCCCAGTTCGGCTCCAGCTTTCCCACATGCTTTAGAACATCAATCCGTTTCCATACCAAGTCGCCAACTTGGAATTTGGAAACTTTCACCTTCTTGTCATGAGCTGCTCGCATCCTTTGCTTGTATGCTTCTACCCTGATCGATGCTCTTTGCCGAAGTTCTTAGATTGTATCCAAGGCTGCCATCATTAGATCTTCATTTTGATCCTAGTCGTATGTGCTCGATGTTTGTGATAACAGCTCGACCTCAACTGGCAACAATGCTTCTATCCCATAGACTAGACTGAACGGGGTTTCTCTTGTTGTCGACCTCAGGGTAGTGCGGTGTGTCCAAAGTACTGAGGTTAGCTCATCGACCCATGCCCCCGAGGCCTTTTCCAGCCTTGTTTTTATAATATCCCGTTATTTTATTAGTATAAATCATGTTTTAATTCCGATATAGTAATATTTTCGAGTATTATTTTCGGAATGAATTATTTTCAGTCGAAATTATCCGAAATTATTTTCGACGTCCCGTTTACGTTCGGAATAATTTTGGTAATTAAGCATTATGTTTAATTAAATAATTAAACATAATTTAGTGATTAATTAACAATTAATCACATTTAGCCACTAAAAGCCGTAGCTATATTTTCCCAAAGCATTTTAAATTGCCGTGAGTTTTTCTTAAAGGGAGGGAAATTTATTCTTCCAATTAATGTAGCATGAGGTGGAAGGATGTGGTGCAATGAAGGATGACTAATCTTTTTTTAGTTATGACTAAGCATGCAAGGGTCTTAATTAGTGGCAAGTGGCGAGATTATATTAAGCCACAAATCACCTCATCATCTCCATTTCCTACGGTTTAGTATATATATGTTAGAAGTGGGGAAAATTTCCCACTTTCCCATAAGTAGTATTCAACATATATAGAAATATTATAGAGTGAGAGTGATAGGGAGAATTAAGAGAGCTTTCCTCCAAGCATAGCAAGCTATCGCACGCACACGGCACCGCACACCTCGCCTCGAGCACCGTACACGAGCGTTGAACGCACGGGAGTACCTGGTGTAATTCAGCGAGCAAGTAAGGAGGTAGGATCAGCCCTCATCTTGTTATGATAAATAGCATCAGGTTTAGTTCAATCGTAACTTAAGTTCAAGTTCATGTCTTAGTCATGTTTCGTGTATGGCCGTGCGTGTGGCTATAGCAAGTGTATTCATATGTTGGTGTGAAATCTCTCGAGTAAGTGTATATATTCAGTCCCTGGATGTTGATCATGTACAGTTAGGGTCATGTGTTCGGTAGTATGTTCATGTTTGCTCGATGGTTCGGCCACGGGACGTGGTCGCGCATGTAGCGTACCACGGGCCGTACATGTGTGTCAAGTATGTTAAGTTCAAGCCCTGCGAGCACATCATGTTATCTTATTCAGTAAACTATGTTTCATGTGTTGGTGTTATATACTTAAGCTTTGCTTTAGTAGATATTACACTTGTTATTTCTTGATGAATGAGAATTATGTTTGGTTAAATAAGTTCCTTGTTCTGTTGTTTTGCATGTAGATAAGTGGGTCGTCATCGGGCGTACCGAAGATCACTATATCAGTTACTTGCGAAACAAGAATCATTGGTTCACAACCTAGATAGAATTGAACAACCCATCGGAATGGTTGTAGGGTCAACCGTACGGTTTGTCTTGACCGATTAGTTGCACAAGTACATTTATGTATTGAACAGGATCCCAGAGAGGGATGTTCGTTTTATACTGATCGTCGTAAACGAACTAGGCCTCAGTTAATTATTGCGTGCTCTTAACCCGTAAGATATTAAATAGGCATGTGCACATAATTGTTGTTGCTTTGATTCTTTGGGTGAGATCCAAGCCGGGTCGACATACTTAATGAATTGGGTAATGACATTATGTGTACGATGTGCTATTAGGATATTTACGGTCACCATGTGCGTTAGTATGATGATGTCCCCGAAGTGAGTTCATGAAGGAATATTATGCTAAACCCTGCAGGTGGATTTATTCCGGCATAATATGAATGCTATGAGCGAGCGCTAGCTTCGGTAATATAATATATTAATTAATTCTTGATTATTAATGATCGAATTAATTAATGGACATTATATCTTAAACATGGGGAGGTAAATCGGATAATTATAATAAGGAGTCTCAAATGTAATTTGGGATAGGTGAGGGGAGTGCAATAATATTATTGTGGTGGACTTTAATATTATTAATATATCAATTGTGGGGTTGCTCTACAGTATTAATATATTAGAAGCCCTTATCCTATTCTCTTTAGGGTCCCTACTGTAGCTCTATATATACAGCATTAGGCTCATGGAAGAGAACAATACAATCCCACATCCTTGGGAATCACGCCGCCCCTCTCTCTCTCTTTCAAGGAGTTCTTCTATTTCTTGTGTTCCACTGATACAAGATCTAGAAAGCTGTTTGAGAATACAGTAGAAGATCTTAAGGTATATAGAGATTCCAATCATACATCTAAACCGGATACCAAAACCAGCAAGTGACCATACCACGACGACCAGGACGACGAGACGAAGAGATCGCCGTCGAGATCGCAGTCGCACGCCGCCGCACGCGCCCGCACGCGCCTCCTGAAGGAAGCTGCTGCTAGAACTTGTCGTCACGCGTGAGAGCGCGTGAGAAGTCCGATTTTCGATCGGTCAACGCCGTTGACTTCGCCATGACGTCAGCTTTCTGGATTGGTCAAGTTCGTTTGATTCCGAGAAGATTTGATTTGCGGTCAACTGTTCGGGCCAGCCAGATCTACATAAATTTTAAGCAGTAAGTTTTCTTCATCAAACCTTTAGATCCGCTGCGCATAGGTTTATGTTGAATGTTTGTCTGTGATTTGTGCATCAAACCTTTAGATCCGCTGCGCATAGGTTTATGTTGAATGTTTGTCTGTGATTTGTGCATATCGAGATCCTCATGGGTTCCAACAATTGGTATCAGAGCTTGAGGTTAATCCGTTATGTACAAGATCTGGATTAAACTGCTTATATTGTCTATGTGTTCTCAAGCGCAGCCATATAAATTGGATTATATGCATAACTTGGTTTTGCAGGAAGTAGTTAATCCACTATTATGGCCACCCTTTTATGTGCTTGTGCTTAATTGATGGTTGGTTGTATGATTTTAAATTTTTTTTTAAAGCCTCGGGATTGTCGAGGAATTATGGATGAATGCTTGTATTAATTGCCCAGAGGTTGACCGGATAGTTTAATTAATTAGTAGAAGGCATGTACATCCACTCGTTGGATCTAGGAATCGATTTATGTAATTTTGTAAATTATATTTTTCGAATTGTGATCGACCGTTGGAGACCGGGCCTTCACAAAGATCCAAAGAGACTCGACAAAGCAAGGAAGAAACCGGAGCCGGGAGCCAAGGCTGGTCGGCGCGGACGCAGCTTCTACTGGTGGAGGTTTTGTGGAACTTGCAGTACAAGTCAACCGGGATTCTACTGCAGTGGGAGTTCCAGTTGGTTTAGGACAGAAATCCTAATCCAAGGAGAATAAATATTTAATTGGCCATAATAGGGGATATTTATTTATGGCATTAATTATTTATTTTATTATTTATGCATGGGAATAATTGTTGCCTTGTGTGCATAGAATTATTTAGAATGGCATATATATATATATTAAAAATCCTCATTTAAAATACTAAGTTGAGAAGGATATTTAAAGTTAAGATAATTTTAAATTCCTAAGGCCTCCATTTCTAATTTGTTGGTAAATCAATTAATTGATAGTGTGGGCTTCCCCTGTAATATCCCGACTTTTTATCAGTATAATAATATTTCAGTTCCGATATTTTTTTTCAGAAGTAATTATTTTCAGTTATTTCAGTCAGAATTACCGGAAATATTTTCGACGTATCATTTACGTTCGAAGCAATTTTGGTAATTTAGCATTATGTTTAATTAGTTAAATTAAACATAATTACGTGATTAAATTAATTTAATCACAAGATTAGCAAATAGTTCGGATTTTATTCCGAGATCATGTTCAACGCCGTGTGTTACTCGGTTCATGTTCATGCGGGTGCCGTGTGCGTGTGTGTTCATGCTAGTGTGATGCCGCGCATGTGAGTGCACTTGTTCGTAAGCTCCGCCCGACACAAGTCATGGAGACCGTGCGCTATTCCTCGTCCGTGTTGGTGGCCGGAGTGACCGAAGGTTCACGTGTGGTCCGTGCTCATGTTAGAGGACGGAGAGTCCTAAGCCGTGCGCGTCCATGCGCGCCGTGTTGGAACCCACGAGGATCTCGATATGCACAAATCACAGACAAAC
>CACSLK010007274.1:1398081-1412468 GCA_902706635.1 Striga hermonthica
CGAGTCCAAGGATCCACCTACGTTCGGCAACTTGTTCATGGACGAGGAAGTGGCGACCGACTACTTAGGCCCGCCTATACTCGACGTACAACCCTATGGTAAATTCAATGGAGCCGAAGTGGTCGACAGCGAGGAAGAGATCATGCTCGAGGTCGATGGGGACCGTGATTGGTATGTGCGTATGGTCGAAGAGGATGTGCCCGATGTTTGGATGGTCGAGGATGATCCTTGAGGACAAGGACATTCTCAAAGGGGGTGGGAATGATGCGTAAGTGGGTTTTGACCACCGATGACAAGAAGGGCCGAGAGCCAAGACAACCCGAGGAGGCTGAAAATAGGGCCAAAACGATGCACGCATGGCCTAAGAGACGGGTACAAGCTCGTATGCGAGGCGCACAAGTACACAAGAAAGGGCGCATTCAAGAAGGGAGCGCACACGCGCATTGGCGTAGACGCGCATGGTGCTTGATGGTTTGGCGAAGTGGCGCGCAAGGGGTGGATGTTGGGTGGTCGATGCGCGCGAGGGATTGTTGTGGCGGAACGAGCGAGCGATGGGCGCTGGGTGAGGTAGCGCTGAGCACACGCAAGCGCGTACGGGCGCTGGGAGCAGTGGGGCGCGCTGGGCGTGCGGATGGCATGCGCGCGGATGGCGTGTGCATGGGCACAAGCCTAGACCGCGTAGACATAAGAGTGCTGGACGACGAGTGCGGGGCACACGGCGACATGCGCGAGGCACAATTCAAGAATATGGCGGCATGCCTAATCCTCGTAGGAATAGGCAAGGCGCGAATACTAATCCTCGCAGGAATAGAAAAAGCAGTTGAGTGTCGGAACGCGTATGGGAGATCGGTGACGGGAGTAATCCTCGGAAGATCAGGAAACGTAACCAGGAGCATATTCCTAGTACGAATAGGAATAGTGGATATGGGCTCGAAGCATTATCCTTCAAGGAATAGCAATGGCGCACGCAGGACGCGAGGCCTTAAGCCTCGAGGCGAGAGGACATTCACGCGTGTGAGACAGACGAGGCGCGCGATGCCTCGCACGCCGAGGACTAGGAAGGCGCGAACACGCGCGGCGCATGGCAAGGCGGCTAGGGCTTGGGCGAAAGACTTGGAGTGCAAGGCAAGGATTTGGAGTGCAAGCCAAGCAAGATCTAGACCTTCTAGTTTATTAGGATTCTACTAGATATTTTATTTCCATGTTGCTTTAATTTATTAGTAGTAGAAGACATTAGGAGATATAGTTAGATTAGAATTAGATTTACTTTGCACCTATAAATACCCCATGTTCTCTTCATAATTAAATGTCTTGGATGAGTTGAATAGAAAAGAACATTTGTTCGAAACCGTGTGTTAGGGTTCGTGAGAATTCGATCATGCAACCGAATTGGTGAGGCTAAGACCCAAGCCAGTTCAATGAATTAGAGAGGCTAAAACCCGATCTATTTCGAGAGTAGTCGATTACGCATATCGTCGAGAGCAAGGCCGTGGGGAAGCCGTGATCGAGACAAGTCGAGGGAACGCAACACCCGATCCGTCATCAGTTGCGCTGCGCGCCCGCATGCCGCTTACTTGCGCGCCCTTCGCGCCCCATCCGTTCCCGTCGTGACCCCCGCGCGTCCCAGCTACCGCCCGCGCCCTAATCACCTACGGCGTACCCGCGTGCACCCGTGCACCCGCCAACCATGCGCCCGTGTACTCCTCGCAAACCCCGCGTGCGCGGCTTATTTGCCTACCTGTGCGCATCAAGGGCCGATGCGCACCTTTCGCATTTTAGCCCCTCACTAGACTCGCCGGTCCCTAACTCTACTTCCGTATCAGCGCCCATGTGCGTGCATAGTGCCCGTTGGGCACCCGACTAGCATGCCTTCCATTCCTTCGGGCCACCTGGTATTTTAGCCACCCCAACCAGGTTCCACATCTTCGATAAGCATCCCGAAACCATCGACGGCACGTCCTTTTGAGTCGTGGCCTCATCCGTGCTCGTCTACACCAATGCGCGTGTTTGCGCCCTTCTTGAATGCACTCTTTCTTGCGTGTGAGCGTTGCTAGCCTCGTGACCATCTTCTTGCGTGCCCTCGTGCACCTCCATGCACGACCCTCATTAACCGCTTCGTGCACTCGTGTATCACGTCCCTGCACTCCTCTATTCAAGCCCATCCGCATACGCGCTCGTACCCGTCTTTTAGGCCATGCTTGCATGATTTTGGCCCTATTTTCAGCCTCCTCGAGTCCTCTTGGCTCTCGGCCCTTCTTGTCACAGCGGTCCGGAACCCATTTTCGTATCATGCGCTACCGACGCTCGCGACGCACTGCAGGTACCAACTGCGTGCTGTCGGGCGTGCTGGCATGCACTGCACGCATGGCCGCTGGCGGCACGCTGCTGGGCACTGCCACACGGGCTGTGCACGACGCACTGTTGGCGTGCGCGTGCTGCTGCGCGCGGGTAGGCTGCTGCCGGTAGCACTGCACTGCTACGTGCGGGCAGGCCCTACGGTCGGTCCTTCGCCGGCCGTCCGGCTACTTTTCCCGACGAACCTTATATAGCTGAACATAAAATGACCTGAAATGACTAAAAATACAATAATTGCTCGGGAGTGTTCGGTTATCTAGACATGGCTCGGGGATGGCCTAAATGGCACGTCCGAGGGCATTATGACCTAAAAGTTGGACCGAACGACATGATACCGATATGATCTTACTAACATGGACTTAATTACATGAAAAGAGGGTAAATAAGAGTGTACCCTTCAATTCGCTCGTGAAACGCATGGCGACTTGCGTGCTTGTTCGGTACTTGAGTGCTATGCGTATATGTTGTCATTGACTTTGGCTATCCCTTAACAAATTTTCCCAAATTTGCCTCACTATTTTCACTCGGTTTTTAGCTGATATAAGTCTCGGTTTCTTGCATGGAAGTGCATAGGAAACTCACGGCTTTGGCTATTAATATAGGTAAGATAAAAGGAGGTGAATGATGACTCGTTTTATTGGGACGACACTTGCCATCACTGTGTGCTCCTGTGGCACTCCGTTGCTTAGTCACGGGCTGAGGTGGCACACAAGGGCATTGCCTAACTAAGCTTAAGCAGAGCACTTAATTAAGCATAAACATGGATGAACAAGGCTAATCATGGATTAACTCGCTAAGCATGGATTAATAGGTTAAGCATGGATTAAGTTAATTAAGCAAGGGTTAATGACAAATACTTAAGCATAAGCTAATGATGGGCGGTGTACCAATGTGAACGCGTTGCTGTATAGGAATGACGACGTACATATATGGTAACCTTAATCGAACGTACTCGTTTTCGGTTACAACTTGACCTCGGAAGTTAATTTGAATATTATCTTAACTTAACCTCATTAATCCCAAACTTGTTTATTATATAAACGCATTGGAATTAAATCTAAACTCATTCGATTACTGAAATAATCAAACTGAATATTAAGTCGACTAAAAGTCGAACATAAAACTAGAATTCAATAACTGGCTCGAAACTTATCTTTGACGATTTTATCGAATATTCTCAAATTCGATTACTACGTCAATACTGGAATAATTAATCCCGACTCACTGATGTCTATTTATTAAATAAACAGACTGAGATTAATTATTATCATTGACTCGGTTAATAAATAAAATTAACCGGATATACTTTCGACTTAACGTCGAACTCGGAACTTAACTAGCTGAATAACTTAAACTTAAACATTAACATGAATATTTATTAACAAAGGCTAGCTTATATTTACAAGCTAGTATTTTCCTTTATTAATAAAATTCGGGGCGTTACAAGATTCATGTTGAACTCCAAAAACATTTCTTCTAGATGGTGGGCTGAGGCTGTCAATACAGTCTGCTACCTCGTGAATCGAGTGTACCTTCGTCGAGGTATTGGTCTGACTTCGTATGAACTATGGAAAGGTAAGACTCTTAACCTCAGTCACTTGCATATTTTTTGGTGTAAATGTTTTATCTATAGTGATCGTGTACAACTTGGGAAGTTCGATGCAAAATCGGATATTGGATTCTTTCTTGGTTACTCTAACAATAGTAGAGCGTACCGTGTTTACAACACAAATACCTCCACTGTAATTGAGTCCATAAACGTAATCTTTGATGAAAAAAATTCTCAAGTTAGTTCTTATGTACCTTTTTAATCAGTTCGAAAATGTTGAGGCATTGCAGGATACTCATGATGTTAAGAGTTGTGCGGACAAAAGATAGCTAAACCTTCGGTTGGGGATGCTGAAACATCAGCTGACTACATTGTCCTTGTGACTCAAGAAGGTTCTGTGCTACCTAGGCGTGATCCTCCCTTAAGGGTTCAGAAAGACCATCCATCCGAGCACGTCATTGGTGACATAAACGAGAGAGTAACTAGAAACTCGAAGACGTCAGTCAAAGAACTTATGGGTGTTTCTCATTATGCCTGCTACACCTTATTGATTGAACCCAAGAATGCTAAAGAAGCTCTGAAAGTCGAGTGTTGGATCTTAGCCATGCAGGGGGAACTGGAGCAATTCACTAGAAACGATGTCTGGGAGTTAGTCCCTGAACCTTCATCTAGAAATGTTATCGGAACCAAGTGGATCTTCAAGAACAAAACTGATGAGTTCGGGAATGTGACACGTAACAAGGCAAGACTAGTTGCTCAAGGCTACACTCAGACTCAAGGGATTGATTTTGACGAAACCTTCGCTCCCATTGCTAGACTTGAATCTGTACGCATATTTCTATCTATTGCTTGTCTAATGAAGTTCATTGTTTACCAGATGGACATGAAGTCTGCTTTTCTGAATGGGATATTACATGAAGAGGCATACGTTAAGCAGCTACAAGAGTTCAAATATCCCAAGAATCCTAATCATGTCTACAGACTTAAGAAAGCACTGTACGGATTGAAGCAAGCGCCACGTGCATGGTATGAACGTCTCACCATGTACCTTCTGGAGAAGGGATTCAAAAGAGGGGGAGTTGATCAAACATTCTTCGCTCTCCGAACGGATGAAGATCTGCTGGTGGTTCAGATTTATGTAGATGACATCATATTTGGTTCAACGTCCCAGAAGCTAGTCAATCACTTCGTCAAGATGATGTCTTCTGAGTTCGAGATGGGTCTCGTCGAGGAACTTTCATACTTCCTTGGTCTTCAGGTAAAACAAGGTAAGGATGGTATTTTCTTACATCAGTGTAAGTATACAAAAAACCTTGTGAAAAAGTTTGGTCTTGAAAACTCTAAAGCTCCTCTAACTCCCATGGGCACGCATGTAAAGGTGTCCAAGGATGATGAAGGTACATCAGTTGATCAAACACTTTATAGAAGTATGATTGGTAGTCTCTTGTATCTCACTGCTAGTAGACCTGACATTTGCTTTAGTGTTGGATTATGTACTAGGTACCAGGCTGCCGCCAAGGAGTCACATATGAAGGCAGTCAAACATATTATCAAATATATTGGAGGTACATCTGAGCATGGATTATTCTACTCTGCTGAGACGAACTTACATCTTGCAGGTTATTGCGACGCTGACTGGGCTGGAAATCTTGATGATTTAAAAAGCACTTCTGGTGGATGTTTTTATATAGGCTCAAACTTGGTGTCCTGGTTCTGTAAGAAACAAAACTGCATCTCCCTTTTTACTGCTGAAGCCGAATACATTGCTGCTGGAAGCTGCTGTTCACAGTTGGTATGGATGAAGCAAATCTTGTCCGAGTATGGTATGAACGTTCATTCGGCTCAACTTTTCTGTGACAACACTAGTGCAATAAGTATCTCGAATAATCCTGTCCAACATTCTCGTACCAAGCATATTGACATTTGCTATCATTTTATTCGTAATTTGTTCGAAGATGGAATTATTATGTTGGATCATGTACCTACAGATGATCAGCTTGCTGATATTTTTACAAAAGCTCTTGATTCGAAACGATTTTTATCACTAAGAAAATCTTTAGGAATGTGTGCTATATAAAATATATTAATACAAGTCTCACACCCCGACTGACTGGAAATCACCCTAAGCTCGTTCTTCTCGCCGGTTGAACGCGGAACCTGCACGAAACTCCCACACCGGAGGTGTTTTTCGGTGAAGAGCCTCCAACGCTCAAGTCAGATCTTGAGAGAGAAAGTATATCAGTAAATATATGAGAGTATCAGAGATCGTATCGAAAATGAGGATTCTCGCCCCTATTTATAAGGGCGAGTTACCTGTTCTACACGCGCGAGTAGGGCGAGTTCGGCCAACTGTCCTCTGCTCGTCCGTACAACCGCGCGCCTCCACTATCCCTGGTGTCAGGAACGCGTCCCATTTGTCAGAGAATGTCAAAGTTTGTTATAGCTATTGACCACTCATAGTCCGCCGCGTGTCCTCCCCTTCACATCCTGGGGGTTTCCTTGTTCGCTCCAATATTCGACCATTTCCATATGACCACGCACTATCCGACCACCCTCTTTCGACCAACTCCTCGAGTAACTCACCCCTGTCGACCACTTATGATCTCGTTAGTCTCTGCGATCTGCTCTCTGTCCTCCGTTGCAGGTGTCTGGTCCTGCTCGGCCACATCATTTGGTCCGTTCTTATTTAGGTAATCCGACGAACCGGCCTATTTTCTCTGGTTAGCCCCGCGAACCAGTCTAGTATATAATATCCCATATCATCTAGTCCTCCCCACTCTAGTCGAGTCTGAACGACTCGATCTAAGAGTAGGCTTCGGTCCATGTCGAGGAGGTTCTGCTTCTTTGTTTTCGACCAACTGACCCATTTCTTTTTCTGTATGTTTATTTTCTCTCCTGATCGCCACTTTGCGTTTTTTAAATTTCGAATTTCGTCACTTGCCTGCCCTTTTGGGATGCGTCTTTTCAGCTGCTCAGAAATAATGATAACCTCGTGGCCCACGCTGCCTCGAGCCTCACACCCCTTTATGCGCCTCTTTTATTCCTACCGTTGGATTTTCTACTTTAATCCTACGGTTTGAGGTAAGTGTTCGTTCGCCTGCCCTCTGATCGTAGCCCTTCATTACTTGCGATCCTACGGCCGGCAATTTCTCCCCCTCACTCTTTGCCCCTATCACTGTCGTATTCCATCGCACTAGAGCTTTCTGCAATCGTCGAGCATTCAGCAATCTTGAGTCCTCCATCTTCTCAGCAGATTCTCCGCCGGACACCATGAGTAAGTCCTCTTTGACTTTCAATTTGTGTTTGTTAACTTTTAATTTTTGGGTTCTTCCTCTTTTCCTCAAACCTCTTCTAGATTTTGTCTCCGTCCATTGTTCGTCCTTCCCGCTGTGCTCTCCTTCACTTTTTTCTGCCTCTTCTCTGCTTTTGCTCCTTCCTTCGATTAATTATAGTTTTTCTTTCTTTTATCTCAGATTCTGCTACTTCGAGTGAGAATGACCGACACAACGGGAAGGACCTAACTCCCCCTTCTTCTTCTGCGACCCTCAGCCTATCGAGCGATTCTGTACAAGAGATTCTTCAACCTGAGCCCATTTCCGTTCTTCCCCCTGTGACGACCAGCGATAGCCCTACAGCCACTGTCGTTTCTCCCTCCACCTATCTTGTCGACCAGCCTGAAGATGAGGTCACCAGTCGCCCTCCTTCTCCTCCCGCCGAGCGTGCTCGTCGAGCTATCGGTCAGGATGACGAGATTGAAGACGAGGATGATCCTCAAGACCATGTCCCGCTATCTGCTCGCGTTCCCGTTTCTTCGACCATGCCCTCTTACTCCCCTCGACCTAAGCCATCCAAACGGTCCAAACCCTCTAAACCATCTTCGAGCGCTTCCCGTCTCGACTTTGATGCAATTGGTCATCCTGGGACTGCTCGCACTCCTGATGACGATGATACCTTCGATAATCCTCCTGAGGGCTATTATACCTTCTTCCATGCCCATTTTGACCTAGGCCTCCGTTTCCCTATCTGCCCGGCCTTGCTCGACCTGTGCGGCCTATATGGCCTGCCTCTCAACCAAATTACCCCAACGCTTTTAGGACATTAGCGTCCGTTATTATCTTGTCCATTGTTCGTATGGGCAGAGTAGATTTAGAATTTTTTGTATACTGCTACTTTGCTTCCAAACAATCAGACGACCTCTATTTGAAAAGCCGGAATAAAGCTTGTTTTATCACTGATCGACCATCCAATGTGCCGAGGTGGAAAGACCAGTTTGTGTATGTACGTCCCCCGCAGCCATACCCTTGGGCGCCCTCCCCCTGGCTCACAGAGGTGCCTCTAAAACCTGCTCGTCCTGCTGCTAACCCACTCTTTGACCGTCGCATACAAGTGTGGAACTCCAATCCTGTTACTTCTACTCCTTTACTTGAAAATGATAACCTTCTCCATTACTGTGGAATTTTGACCCATAAGGCGTTTTCTCCTCCTCTCGCCAAGACCATTCTTCAAATTCGCGTCGATCCTAAACTTGCCGAAGTTAATAAAACGGCCCGGGAAGGTGCTCGAGCCATCCTTGTTATATGCTTTGAATTTATCATCTTATGTTTATGACTAACTCTTTTTTGACTTGCGATCTGTTGGTGCAGAGGGATTTTTGCATAAGCCCGACCTTAAAAAATCTGGTGATAGGAGGTCCGCTCATAAGGACACTCCAGCTAACGTCGAGAAGGCCAGGGGGCAATCCTCGACCAAAGATGTAGCCTTTCGATCAGAGAAGTCTGGTGTCGGTGCATCTTCCCACTCGAGCAAAAAACGGGCTCTTTCTTCTCCGCCCAGGCAAGTCGAGCGCCATCCCACCCACTCGACCTAAGAGGGCGACGCCTCCAATAAACGTCCCCGGATCGAGGTGACTGGTCCACATTCCGCCAATCCTTCGCCTTCCCCCAAGCGATCACAACTTGAAGCGGCTTCTTCCGGGAATCCCCCTTCCTCGCATTCTTCTCTCTCTTTGGTGTCGGCCAGCCCTCGAGAGACTGTGTCTCGGCTGATGAGCTTCCTACCGTTCGACGATACACATCGGTGAGGAGTGAATCGTCGCAATCAGGCCGAATACGGCATTCGTGCAGTGACACAGGTATATTTACTTCCTAACATTATCTTCGAGCATCCTGTCTTGTGTCTTTCTTATTTTTATTCTTACTACAGACTCTGGTCTCCATCATGCCTCTCCTCGCGGAAACGATGAATGGCACTGGTCGCCCAATTCTCCTGCTCGAGGGCGACAACAGGCGTCTCGAGGAGGAGAATAGGAGGTTGAGGACCGAAAACGAGGACCTGTACAAGACACGCCACGACTTGGCGGAGCAACTCAAAAAGGATGAGCAGCGGTATAAGGATGCACTGAAGGGCAAGGACAAAGCTCTTGAAGTGGAGGGGGCTAGTCGAAAGAAGGAAGTCGAGGCCGCTGCTATTACTGTGATCGAGCAGTCCCGTCGAGCCTTGTGGAGGACCCAAGTCGGTCAGACTTTCATCCAGGCTTATCAGGAGCAGCTAGTCAAAGACTACCTGTGCTCGACGGCGTTCCTCAAAGAGGCTGCTGAGATGGGGATGGACTTCTACACCTACAGCATGGAGGAGGTCGAGCGCCAGCTGAAGGAGATGGGATTCACCGGCGAGCTCGACCAGGAAAATATGTGGGAGATGATTCCCTCTGCTCCCTCTAGCTTCACCGGTGACCCTAGTTTGCCTGCTGAGCATCCTTGGTGGACCGCGTCTTTAGAGAGGACTTTGGCGGGGGATCCCTCTTTGAAGAGCTCGTTCGACCTGCCTAGGCCCGGCGAGGCGCCTTTGGTCCGCCTCTCAGTGGCCATCCTTCCTTCTCAGCCTTTGACCACCAATGCTCCATCGTCCATCTCCAATCCATCTGCCTCGACTATCGCTCACTCTGCTGCCGCCTCTCTTTCTTCGAATGCCGCCTCGCACTCGACCACCACTACTTCTACCTCCTCTACAGTCGTTCAGTCGACCACGACAGCTCAGTTGGGGTTTGCTGCTTTTGCTCCGTCAGCTGCCAGCATTCCATTGACTGCCGCTGCCATGTCCTCAGCCACTGTTGCCCAATTGACATCCGCTGCACAAGCTTCTGCTGCTGCCTCATCATGTTCTATCACTGCTGCTCAGTCGGCTAGCGTTGCTCCATCTACCATTGCTCCTCCGAAGTAGTTTTAGGTGTTTGGCGATGTATTTGCATACTTTATTTCAGTGCAGTTTGTAATCTTGTACTCGTTATGGAATGAAAGCTTTAACTTCGTTTTTCTCGTGTTGTGTGATGCTTTTACCTTCCTCCTCCTATGCTGTTTTGTATCACGACTTCTTATAGAAATGTAGATGTGTGATCCTTATGAATATGCTGATTATCTTTGTGCTCGATGCCCTTCATGATATGCAATTAATCGTCGCCCAATAACGTGATAAACCATAGAAACCACTTGTTGCTTTCAAATGAGTATAAACCATAAAAACACAACGCAATTAATCGTCGCCTAATTAATCGTCGCCCAATTAATCGTCGCCCAATATGTTGATGTGTGCTCCTTACGAAGGACTTTGGTCTTGTCACTTGCCCACCCCAAGGGATGTTCCGAAAACATTGTGGTCGTCCAGCCCGGAGGCGTGGACGTTGTCAACCACATGCCCACCCCTTGGAATTTTCCGAAAACAAGCGACCTTCACCCACCCCTTGGTCGGGATGTTCCGAAAACGAAGGACTTTGGTCTTGTCACTTGCCCACCCCAAGGGATGTTCCGAAAACATTGTGGTCGTCCAGCCCGTAGGCGTGGACGTTGTCAACCACATGCCCACCCCTTGGAATTTTCCGAAAACAAGCGACCTTCGCCCACCCCTTGGTCGTGATGTTCCGAAAACGAAGGACTTTGGTCTTGTCACTTGCCCACCCCAAGGGATGTTCTGAAAAAATTGTGGTCGTCCGGCCCGAAGGCGTGGACGTTGTCGACCACATTCCCACCCCTTGGAATGTTCCAAAAACAAGCGACCTTCGCCCACCCCTTGGTCGGGATGTTCCGAAAACGAAGGACTTTGGTCTTGTCACTTGCCCACCCCAAGGGATGCTCCGAAAACATTGTGGTCGTCCAGCCCAGAGGCGTGGACGTTGTCGACCACATGCCCACCCCTTGGAATGATCTGAAAACAAGCGATCTTCGCCCACCCCTTGGTCGGGATGTTCCAAAAACGAAGGACTTTGGTCTTGTCACTTGCCCACCCCAAGGGATGTTCCGAAAACATTGTGGTCATCCAGCCCGGAGGCGTGGACGTTGGCGACCACATGCCCACCCCTTGGAATGTTCCGAAATAAGCAACCTTCGCCCACCCCTTGGTCGGGATGTTCCGAAAATGAAGGACTTTGGTCTTGGCACTTGCCCACCCCAAGGGATGTTCCGAAAACATTGTGGTCATCCAGCCCGGAGGCGTGGACGTTTTCGACCACATGCCCACCCCTTGGAATGTTCTAAAAACAAGCGACCTTCGCCCACCCCTTGGTCGGGATGTTCCGAAAACGAAGGACTTTGGTCTTGTCACTTGCCCACCCCAAGGGATGTTCCAAAAACATTGTGGTCGTCCAGCACGGAGGCGTGGACGTTGCCGACCACATGCCCACCCCTTGGAATGTTCCGAAAACAAGCGACCTTCGCCCACCCCTTGGTCGAGATGTTTTAAAAACGAAGGACTTTGGTCTTGTCACTTGCCCACCCCAAGGGATGTTCTGAAAAAATTGTGGTCGTCCAGCCCGAAGGCGTGGACGTTGTCGACCACATGCCCACCCCTTGGAATGTTCCGAAATCAAGCGACCTTCGCCCACCCCTTAGTCGGGATGTTCCGAAAACGAAGGACTTTGGTCTTGTCACTTGCCCACCCCAAGGGATGTTCCGAAAACATTGTGGTCGTCCAGCCCGGAGGCGTGGACGTTGTCGACCACATGCCCACCCCTTGGAATGTTTCGAAAACAAGCGACCTTCGCCCACCCCTTGGTCGGGATGTTCTGAAAACGAAGGACTTTTTTCTTCTGGAGGATCGTGTAACGCCCCAAAGATTTTTAAAGACAATTCTGGACTTATCCAAAATCTCATTTTAAAATTTCAAAAATCATTTATCGATTTAATAAAACATTGGCGCTACTCAAAAACATTTCAAGTTTAAACACACAACCAGCATAAAAGAAACAAGAATATCTAACATAATTCAAGTTTCAAAACTAGATTTCAACATATATAACTGTAGGATTGTCAACATAAACCAAACTGAAAACATAGCTCACATGGTTCAACAGTTCAACCAATCCCAAAAGCAATAGGAAAAGTAACAATGTCTGATAGTCTCAACATAAATATCAGAGCGTGCGGAAGCAATAAAAAGCAATAATTATTTGACCATCCACTCATCTTCAATCAAGTCATGCCCAACACGTACTTAACCTGCATCCATGAAGAGCAGGTTGGGATGAGCACAAATATAATCGATGTGCTCACCACTATGCATAATATATTGGTCAGAATCCTATACTAGAGTCATATGCAAGTACATGGTCAAAAGACATAACACACCACTCTCCTACTCATCACTATACTCATGTGCACACCTATCAAAAGCCCAAACTCGTCAGCGGGAGTACAGTCGTGCCGAGGTTCAACATCAACGGTCACGGCCCATCGACTGGGCTAAAATGAGTTTACCTATCACAAGGTTGGAGATCGCCCACCACTAGGCACCGTCTCATGACTCACACATACATCCGCAGACATTCAGTATAAAATCTTACCTCAATTATAACATAGCAAATTTTAGATTAAAACCCACCTGGATACCGGAATATAGCCAACACAAGCAGTTGAAGGAATAACGGCAAAATTTCGGCTCGATGAACCTACACCAATTACGATAGTCCTATCAACAGACTATTCATCACAAAACAACACACAAGCAACATACAAAGCAACACATACTTAGCCGAAACCATATCGACTAAGTGACTCGTGGATTCCTTGACCGAGTTAAGTACTTTGGAGTGACTACTAGACCTGAACACAACTCAAATACCTCAGATGATACACATAAATCATGCCAACATCAATAAAATCCAACCTGAACCTAAACAACGGACAACCGAGCATTAAGAGACCAAAATAAACAAAATTCAGAATCTGGAGTTAGACTTAACTAATCAACCTGAAACTTTACCACATCACAGGGCATATAAAAACACATAACCTCACCAAGTTTCAGCTCAAAATTCATATGGAAGCATTTTTAAATAATTAAAGAATAAACAATGTCAAAAACCACACATAATAACTCAAATCAACATACTAATCAAGGTTTCGGCTCAAAACTCCAAATGTAAGATTTTTAATGAATTTTACAAGATTCAGACCAGAAACCGATTTATATAATTAAAATAGTTACAGATGGAGTTTCGATTTGAAAAGTTTACACGACTTACAAAATCATCACAGCAGATCACATATAAAATTTCACGGTATTCGGACAATCACACGATTTATCATGAATTAATTACGATTCAGCAGCACGCTCGGTTTGTAAAAATCATAACTCGCAATATATACATCGAAACAATTCCAAACTTGAACTAACAGCTCAAGGACGACTTCAACTACTTATAACTCTAGGAATTCCACAAAAAACACAAATTCACTTCAGTTTCGGGAATAAAACGAAGCAACGGCAAACACAAATATATACAACTCGCACTAATTCCTCAATAGATCACATATATGTATCAAAATCATCATTTAGGCATATAATATAACACAACACATCAATATAAAGAGGGATTATCAGCCCGGTTACCGTTCTCGGGAAATGTACAAAAAAAAACGGAACGAAAGGACAAAACGGGGCCGAAACGACTTCACGAATGCACCGACGGGGCTCGACGGCTAAGCCTCGGCTCGCTTCAGAGTTGTGCGGGTGATCAACGGAGGCCGAACAGCAATGAACGGGTTCTGACGGCAACGCACAGCAAGGAAAAACGCACGACAATGCACGAACAGCGGGAACGGAGTCTCGGGCTCGCGGGTATCGCACGTCGGGTCGTTGGGACTTCACGCTGGACAGCAGCGGGAGGTCGGGGCTTCCGGTTCACGCCGGAAAGCTGATCGCGGAGGTGTTGCAGGTGGCTTGCTCAAACAGCAGACCGACGATGGAATACGAGGACGGCAATTAGGTCACGCGAACAGTGGGTGAAGGTCTCACCGGAGATGGTGGCCGGACGAGTGATCGCCCATGGTGACGATGATCGAAACATGAATAGCGAGGCTCTGAGACGGGTCAGGCTACAACAAAAAGGAATGTCGGGCTGTTGCTCCAACTTGCTGCTCGCGGTGATGTAGGTGCCTGATGATGATGGCACGCTGATTATGGTGTCCAGGGATGGTGATGATCGAGAGAAATT
>CACSLK010007274.1:1419157-1434161 GCA_902706635.1 Striga hermonthica
TGAGGTTATCGACAAGAGAGAGAGTTCGAGAGACGTGTGCAGAAGAACCAAAAAGGCTGCGGGAAAGATTCATGTGAGGTGAGAGCTAAGGGTTTGAACTATATCTACAAGAAGGGTTTCAACCCTTTCCTTACTTAGCCAACAAGCCAAGATTACACACTCACGAGGTGAGGGGCGGACCGGGTCTACGGGCGGGCACAAGGGCGCGGGTCCTTTGAGTTCGAATGCCGGTTATCTCGGTTCCACACTTAGGATAAACTCTCGAGCTCGATAATAATCGGACGATAATAAATTAAAACGGGGCATTAATATTTACATATATAATACACATAATTTATTTAATTATAATATAACATTTAGACAATTAATATTAATAATAGTAATATTACTAATAACAATAAATAATAGCAAATTGGTATTTAATAGCAATAATAATAATAATAATAATAATAATAATAATAATAATAATAATAATAATAATAATAATAATAATAATAATAATAATAATAATAATAATAACAATAATAATAATAATAATATTGAAGACAATTAATAATAGCAATAAAGAGGACAATTATTAATAAGGAAAATTAAATAATAACTCGAAAAAATCCACAATCGAATGGGGTATTACAGATCGCGTGAGTGATCAGTGTCCATCGTGAGCGTCAACTTGTGAACATGTAAAGTATGTAAAATGTCGTTAAATGGACCAAATGAAACTCGTATGTAATTATGATTGTAGCAAATTAATAACATCGTCAGGGAGTAACATTTCAATATAGAAATCGACCATTTTGATAACTTCTCAAACGAGGATTACACCGATTCAGCTGCTCGAGTATGGAAGAAAAATTTTACACATAATATTTTTTAAGATTGGCTACATTCCACGACCTGGCCAGTGATCTGCCTTCAGCATCCTTCAGGGAATATGCTCCTCCTGGATGAACCTTCTCGATCAAGTATGGTCCTTCCCAATTAGGCTCCAGCTTCCCTACATGCTTGAGCACGTCCACCCTTTTCCAGACTAGATCGCCCACCTGAAATCGACGGATTTTCACCTTTCTGTCATGGGCTGCTCTTATGCGTTGTTTGTACACCTCTACTCTGGTCGAGGCCTGTTCCCTGAGTTCTTCAATCGTGTCCAAGGCAGCCAGCATGAGTTCTTTATTCTGCTCCTCGTCATACGCGCTCATCCGTTGCGACTGCAACTCTACCTCGACCGGCAGCAGCGCCTCCATCCCATAGACCAGGCTGATGGGTGTCTCTCCAGTGGTCGACCTCGGAGTAGTTCTGTAGGCCCAAAGTACGGATGTTAACTCGTCTACCCACGCCCCCGAGGCTTTTTCCAGTCTTGTCTTCAGCCCATTCAATAAAATTTTGGTGGTCACTTCCACTTGCCCATTGGCTTGTGGGTGGGCGACGGAGGCAAAGTGTTGATCGATTCCCATCTCCTCACACCATGTCCTTATCAGCTTGTCGTTGAATTGCGTCCCGTTATCAGATATCAAGACTTTGGGCACCCCAAATCGGCAACAGATGTTGTTGTATAGAAATTGGATTACTTTCTCCTCAGTGATTTTGGCCAGCGGCTCAGCTTCCACCCATTTCGTAAAGTAGTCGACTGCCACAATGAAGAATTTCCGTTGCCCCGTCGCCTGTGGCATTGGCCCTACAAGGTCGATTCCCCATTGCGCAAACGGAATTGGTGCACTCATAGTGGTCATTGTCTCGGCGGGTTGGTGGATAAGCGGGACATGCTTCTGACATTGCAAACATCTTTTGGTCATTTCCTTGGCATCCATCTTCATTGTCGGCCAGAAATACCCTGCCCTCAGGATTTTTGCCACCATGGCTCCGGCCTTGCTGTGGTCACTGCAGCATCCTTCGTGCACCTCTTTGAGGACGTGTCGACCTTCATCCTTGGTCACACACTGCAAATGTGGCCCGGCATACGATCGCTTGTAAAGAATCCCTCCTTGCTTGAAAAACCTTCTCATTACCTTGACTGTTCCTTCTCTTAGCCCCTTCAAAATCAGAGCCTTCCAGTCTTCGACTTCCTCGATCTCTACCACTTCTTCTTCGACCACACTTTTTTCCATGTGGAGCAGGGTCACACTTCAGCTCTTACAATCCACCAAATTTTGAGCAATTTTAGATAACAAATCAGCACGACCATTTTCTCCCCTTGGTATTTGCATTAACTCGAAGGATCCGAATCTTTCCTTTAACCTTTTTATATCATTCACGTAACGTTGCAACCTGTCCTCCTTGATCTTAAAACCCTCTTGAAATTGTCCGACCACCAGCTGGGAGTCAGAGTGGACATGGATTTGTCGAGCTCCTCCTGCCAGGGCTAACTGCAGTCCCTTAATCACCGCTTCGTACTCTGCCTCATTGTTCGATACTCGAAATCCCATTTTCACAGCAAATTCCAGGTAATCTCCCTTGGGCGACACCAGTACTATACCCAGACTTGCTCCGCTCCTCGACACCGAGCCATCCAAGAACAGTTGCCAAATTCCCTCTGTTTGCTCTTCCTCCTTCGTACCCTCCTGGATAAAGTCGGCTAGAACTTGCGCCTTGATCGCCCTTCTTGGTTCGTAGAGGATAGAATATTCGCTCAGCTCGACCGCCCATTTCACTAGTTGACCAGACACTGCTGGTCGGCCTAAAGTCTGCTCCAGAGGCATGTTTGTTCGCACCTTGACCCTATGGTTTAGGAAATACGGTCTCAGCTTTCGGACCGTCACGACCACCGCCAACGCACATTTCTCAATCTCTGAGTACCTCAGCTCCGCTCCCTGCATTACTCAACTGACATAATATATTGGGAATTGTGCCACTCCTTCTTCTTGCAACAACACCGAACTTACCGCTTTCTCACCCACCGATATGTAGAGCACAAGTTCTTCTCCATGTATTGGCTTAGCTAGCAAGGGCAAGTTTGCCAGCACTTCCCGCAACCCTTCGAAGGCCTTCTGGGCGTCCTCCATCCACTGGAACTTTGAGCTCTTCTTCAACGTTTTGAACAGAGGGCCACTCTTCTCAGCCACTTTAGAGATGAATCTGCTCAACCCCGCTATTCGACCAGTTAATATTTGAACCTCCTTCATACTGGTAGGTGGCTTCATTTCCATCACCGCTCTCACTTTCTCAGGGTTCACCTCTATTCCCCGCTTGGTCACCATGTATCCTAAGAACTTCCCTGCCTTTACACCAAACGAGCACTTGGCCGGGTTGAGCTTCATACCGTACCTCCTCAGTGTTTCGAAAGTCTCTCTCAGGTCGTCCACATGATGCGTCTCCATTTTGCTCTTTACCAGCATGTCATCAACGTATACCTCCATATTTTTGCCCAACTGGTCTTTGAAAATCTGGTCGACCAGCCTCTGATAAGTGGCCCCGGAATTCTTCAGTCCAAATGGCATGACCACATAACAGTAGGTGCCTTTACTCGTTATGAAGCTCACCCTCTTCCAATCTTCTTTTGCCAGGGGGATTTGATGGTACCCTTGTGAGGCATCCATTAGGCTAAGCAATTCGCATCCTGCTGTGGAATCTACCAATTGGTCAATCCTCGGTAGTTGGTATAAATCCTTCGGGCAGGCCTTATTCAGATCCCGGAAATCGATGCACATCCTCCACTTCCCTCCTGATTTGGACACCATCACTGTGTTAGATAACCATTCAGGGAACTGAATCTTGTTGATGTGCCCAGCGTTCAACAACTTCTCGACCTCCTGCTTGATAATTTTGTCCATTTCCATGCCATGATGTCTTCTTTTCTGTTTTACCGCCCTTACACTGAGATCAATGTTGAGCCTATGCTCGATCACCCTGGCTTCGATCCCCGTTAGCTCATCCACTGTATACGCGAAGATGTCTACAAACTCCCTTATGAGACTGACCAGCTTCGACCTGATCGGCTCTCCCAAATCTTTCCCAATCCTAAATTTGCGGTCGTCGCGCCCCTGCACCATCTGAACTTCCTCGACCTCGCCTCCGGGTTGTATGTCTATCTTCTCCTTTCCTTTATCCTGCCATCCTCTTTCTTCTTTCGTTCTCGACCCTCCTGGCCCATCAGGCTTTCCTTCCTTGCCTTTCAATTGCTTTTCTGCCATCTGTTTGTTATTGCTGACTGTAGTTTGGTAGCAACTTCTCGACGTGAGCTGGTCCCCAGCAATCTCGCCCACATTTTCCCCCACCGGATACTTGATCGTCATGTGGTATGTGTAACACCCTGAGTTTTATTAATAAAGGAAATACTTAAGAGGTGGCTATCTATGGAGGGAATTGTTGAAGTGATTAGGAGAGCCTGGGATACTCAACACACAGGGACTCCTTTTTTCATTCTCAAAGAGAAAATCAAAGATACCAGAAGAGCCTTACTGATATGGAGTGCAACATTCAAATCCAAGAATCAGTCCCTGATTTCCTCTCTAACTAAAAAATTGGAATTTCTTCACCAGAACAAATCTGAGGTTAATTGGGAGGAATGGCCTACTAAATCTGAGTTGGATGCTGCACACAAGTCAGAGAAAATTTACTGGCAACAAAAGGCCAAAATCCAGTGGCTTAAAGAGGGTGACAGTAACACAAGGTTCTACCATGCCTACACTCAACAGAGAAAGAGACAGAATGCTATAACAAGACTTCTCACTACCCAGAATAGACCTTGTGTCACTCAACAGGATATTCAAGACCACATATATGATTTTTACTCCATCCTGTTCACCTCTGAAGGTTCTTGGGGTGGGGATTCCATGCTTCACCTTATCCCTTCATCAATCACAGCTCACATGAACTCTCAACTTCTTCAACCTGTTTCTGAAGCAGAGATCAAAGCTGCACTCTTCAGCCTACACCCTGAAAATCCCCAGGAGAAGATGGTATTACTGCTCAATTTTATCAAGCCTTTTGGGATATTATAAAAGATGACCTGCTTTTGGCCATTACTAGTTTCTTTACTGACCAAGGCTCCTTGCTCAAATACTAGAATCATACTATTATAACCCTCATCCCTAAACTTCTAAACCCAGAATATGTCTCACAATTTAGATCTATCAGTCTTTGTTCAGTAGTGTACAAAATTCTTTCTAAGATTCTTGCCCTCAAACTCCAATCATGCTTACCTGACTGTATCAGTCCCTCTTAGTCAGCTTTCATTAAGGGGAGACAACTACTGGACAATGTGGTAATAGGTCAAGAAGCCTTCCATTTCTTAAACAGACATAACACTGGGAAAAATTACTTCATGGCCCTCAAACTTGACTTAATTAAAGCCTTTGACAGAGTTGAATGGCTATGTGTCAAGAATATTATGTTGCAGATGGGTTCTCAAAGGAACTTTGTCAATCTTTTTATGGTGTGCATCTCTACCTATTCTTACTCTTTGAAGATCAATGGCTCTATCAATGGCTTTGCGATTCCTACAAAGGGCTTAAGACAGGGGAATCCTCTATCCCCCTATCTCTTCATTATTGTCAATGAGATGTTATCTGCCTTGATCACTCATGTTGTTGCCTCAAGAGCATTGACAGGGTTAAAAATCTCCAAAAATGGACCTGCAATATCCCATCTGCTCTTTGCAGATGACTCTCTGTTCTTCTATAGAGCTAGCATTGACCAATCTCAGACTATCTTGACTATCTTGGAGAAGTATAAGCTCTCACAGGGCAAGCTGTTAATCTGAGCAAATCTACTTTATTTTTTAGTAAAAACACTCCTGAGCATACTCAATACATCATCTACTCCACTATGCATGTAATTACACCTCACAGATCAACCAAATACCTGGGAGTGCCTTTGGGATCCACTGGACTGCTTGGCAAAATATCACTCTCCCAAAGATCAAGGGGGTTTAGGCTTCCTGGATCTGCAACTTTTCAACTATGCTCTGATATGCAAACAACTTTGGAGGATTACCACTCAACCTTCCTTGCTGGTGAGTAGGTTACTGAAGGACAAATATTTCCCCAACTGTTCAATTTTTTATGCTGTCAAACCACATAACTGCTCTTGGCTCTGGTCCAACTGGATGGCAGTCCTTCCTACTTTTGCTCAAGGCTTTGCTATAAAGATCAGAAATGGGCAGACACCAACTTGGATGATATCAATTGGGTGCCAAATCTCAAGCAGCCCAGACCCAACCTCATTGAGATTGCCAGAGGACACCTGATCAAGGTTAATGAGTTGTTCAATGATTCTGGCTGGGGTTGGAACTCTTGGCTTGTTAAACAGATTTATAATGAGGAAGATAGCACTGCAATTCTCCAAATCGATTCTCTTAACCCTGGCTTGGATGATAAGATTTTTTGGAAGTCTAAAAAAAATGGCTCCTTCTCAGTCTCAAGTACTTACTCACACCTATGCCAGCAGAAGCTTCATCAACTTGATTTCTCTAGTTCCAACTCTCTCAATGGACAAGAACTTTCTAAGGCCACTCAGAGACTTTGGAAGTTAAAGGTTGAAAAAAAGGTCAAGCTCTTTATTTGGAAATGCATCTCAGGTTCTCTACCTGTTAAGACAAACCTGAAAAGGAGGGGTATGGACTTAGATGTGATCTCCCACCAATGTGGAGCTGCTTTTGAAACTGTTAACCATATTCTTTTTCACTGTCCAAAAGCTAAAGTTGTGTAGAAGATCTCACCATTGAAATGGGACTCAGAACACCTGCATGAGAGCTCTTTCAGTTGCTGGTGGAAATTTATTTGCTCAGTGGGCAAGGAAGGGACATCAGAGGATCGAATTCAACTAACAACCTACATTCTCTGGTGGGGCTGGGAGACCCGCAACCTTAGCCTCTTCCAAGATAAACAAATGCCACCTCATTTGGTGGTAAAAGCTTCTCAGAATGGTTGGATGGCTTTCTCTGCAGTTTGATTGAGGGCAGCTGTCTTTTGGTACATTGTAGTTAGTTCTTTGATTTTTTTGCTATTTTGTTTTCTGCTCTTGGATTTCTGTTTCTTGTTGGTTTTTTCAGTTTATTCCCCTTTTTCCTCTAGGCATTTGCAGTGGAGGTTATTTTCCTTGGGGTCGGTTGTTAGTTTATTTGGTAGTTGTTTGAGGTTCTAGGCCGCTTCATGTGTGTCCTCTCATTTTCATTTTCGGATTGGTTTGTACTTTCGAACTTTGTTCGCTTGAGTTTTAATAGTATTCCTATCGTTTTCGTCAAAAAAAAAAGAAATATGTCAATAAATTAAATAACGGTTCAACCGGTTTAACCATTGGTTCAACCAGTGGATCATTGAACCAATAACTTATCCGGTTCAATGATCGGTCCGGTTTTCAGAACATTAGTTGCACACGCTCCATTTTTTCAATCCCCTGTTAACGGTGTTAACTTTTTTTACAAATATCCCGTTATACCCTCAGAATATTATACATATGATTACAATAAATTGAATTTATCACGATATATTAGATATATCGCGAGAAATTAAATTAAAAAGAATTTCGCCTGTGGGGTTCGAACCTAAGTTCTCTGTTGAGCATGGCAAGCAAACAACCACCAAACTACTCAAGAATGTGTGTTAGATGTAGTAAGGTTTAATATATATGCGTTACGAATGGATAAATGAAATTTAATTTAGAAGAAAATATAAATTATATTAAATTAAATTATTTAAATATAAACTTATGATAAATTAAAATATAATAAACTAAATTATATAAAATTAAATGAAACAAAAATAATTAAAATAATTTATAACTAAATATAAAAAATTACAGTTAAAATAATAATATTTATTGTATTTATTTTAGATTATTTTTATATTACAATAAAAAAAATATTAATTTACACAAAAATACGGAACTCTCGAAACCCTTTTCCCCAAATTCTGCCGCCGACCTTCTCCTCAATCCAGCCGATCTGTGCCTCTCTCAGTGACGGCACCGGCCTGCCGGTGTGTAGCTCTTAACCGCACACCCATGGCTCGGTCTGTGCCTTTCCTTCACTCTTTCTGCTCGTGGTTCTGTTCGGGCGCTACTTTCTTCGTCTCCTCGGTGGTGGTTCGTGTTCTGGCGGTGATCTTGGGTGGAGGGGTTGTGTGGGGTACGGCAGTGGCGATTGGGTGTGGCTCGTGGCGTCCCCCACTTCTTCTCTCCAACTGGCTTTGTCCAAGGGTCTGCCGCTACTCCGAGGATGCCGTCTTCAGTTTGGCTGTTGGCTTCTTTGTGGTGCAGTGGAGCTTGGCTATGGGTTGTTTGGGGGGGGAGGGTCTGGGTGGTGCGTCCGTTGACTATGCCGGTGGTTTCGGTGTGGCTGGGGCTTTTTTGCCGATTTTGTGCCCTTCTCCCTGGATCTCTAGTGTTGAATCTGAGGGAGGACCGGTGTTGTCGGATCTGCAGCTAGTGGTGTTAGATGGGCTTCGGTCGGCGGTGGCTTGTGGGTCAAAATTTGACTTCTTTCGGTTGAAGAGCGGGTCAGACTTTGGTGTTGTTTGGGGATTGGGACTACACCTTGCTAGGCTTCGGCAGTGGTGGGTGTGGCTCTCGTTCATCGGACTTCTTCTTGGTGTCGGCTTACGCCCACTGGTTTAGTTTGGTCTCCTTACTGAGGGAGGGCTCAATTTAGCTTTTGTTTTCTTATCTTTGTTTTGTTGCTTAGTGTCGTTGTGTGTCTGTTGTTTAGGTTTCGTGTTTTTGGTTTGGGTCGTTGGCCTCTGTGCTCCCGAGTGTGAACTTATTATCCTGTTGGGATCTAACACTCGGGCATTACCCTGTTGGGGTCGTTCTTTAGGTTGTGTGCTTTTTATTTCCCTGTTGGGGTCATCTTTGTGTGGCTAGGGTATTACCCTGTTAGGGCCGGTTCTAGGCGGTCTTTTGACCTATCCTCCCATTTTATTCAGCTGGTGGCTGAGTGTATTCAGCTGGTGGTTGTATCTTTGCACATTTGTGCCCTTTATATAATATTTCTATCATTTTTCGAAAAAAAAGATTATTTTTATATTTTATTATTTATTTTAATTTATATTAACTCTATATTATTTTATAGCATTGTTCATTTTATTTTATCATAGTTACCAAACTTTATTTATTTTGTTTAACTTTAGAAAATGAAATATTAGAGCAAAATTCTCTCCGGTGAGTGTCGATTTCTCTCGGGTGAGTGTTGATTTGATGGGGGTTCGACTATCCTTCTTCTTTCCTTCTATTGTTTGGCAGTGGAGGGGGTTTCTAGGAGGATCATTTTCATAGGTTGTCAGAGATTTGGGGGTTTTTTAGGGGTTTGGGTGTTCTTAGCTTTTTAAGTTCAGATGGGGGATAAGTCGCCAGGAGATAATCCTAGCGGTAATGTGGAGGAGGGATTCACAAAGTCCTTCACATGTCGTTATCTTCTACGGAAGCTAGAGAAGTGGAAATCAAAACGGATGATATCAAATCCAGAGAGGAGGAATATTGCTGAAGTTTATTTGGAAAAATTGTGGGAGATAGACACGCAGATCTATTGGGTATCAAGCGAACGATGGGATCTATCTGGAGAATTCAGAATTCCATAGAAGTGAAGGAGATAAGTGAAAATTTCTTCCAATTTATTTTTCTATCTCAAGTGGACATGAAGAAGGTTGGGTCAGGGAACAATTGGATGTATGGAAACCAATACCTTATTCTGAAAGAATGGTTCCCAGGCCTCCATAGCGACCACAACTATTTTGAGGAGATTAATTTATGGGTGCATTTTCCAAATGTGCCATTGAACTGGATGAGCACATGTTATCATCCGATTTGGTAATATGAAATTACTAGCCTCAAACCACGCTGTAGATGGATTATTACCAACACCGACATGGCGGCCAGCAATCATCCCGGTTCGCATACCAAACCGGCCTAACCATAGAAGACCGAGGTGATCATCACACCGAGGCCATCGCACCGAGGTCATCCATGAACCGAGGTAATCATTCCCGAAGCTGGTGACAAGGAACCTACACGCCACATTCACGTATCACGAGATTTCTCATCATTTAAGTGGGACCCACTCGCATGGCCGCCCACCAAAAAGCAACTTTACGGAAAAAGCTACTGTACACCTCGTGATACGAACCCAAAAAAGTTACTATAAATAGCACGTTTATACTCTTGTACAAGGATCGAGCTAAAAAACATTCAACACGCATATATAAAAATCGTGCCACCTTTCACCTCGGTTCACCTCAGACCGGGGCCATTGATTGTGTTGTGAATGCATGTTTTACGTTAAAACCGTTCAAAATACCTGACTAATCCCACTTTAAGTCGTTGTTAATAATCACACAACAACAGTTTGGCGCTAGAGAAAGGGCCCTCATAAGGTATTTAAGGTTAATCTTCAATCCTTAGTGTCTCAGCCGTACCGTGACAGTAAACATGTCTCATTCAGACCATCATGGTCACACATCGCGAGATGGCCACAGATGTAGCGCTGCCCAATCTGCTAGGCGTCAAGCAGCAACGCCTGCCACGCCCGATTATACCACGCTGTTTAAAATTCAGGGTTTGCGCGCGGGTTTGCCGCCTTGATGGCTCAAACGATCCCTAGAGCATCGATGACGGCACCGGGACACTCTATCATCCCAACAACCCCTGCTAACCCGCAGATTCCACCAACGCGACAGGACGGCGGCGGAGCCGCTTCTCATGCCACGTCTCAGCCTCGCAGCCGAGCTTCGCAGCTGCACTCGGAACGAGTCGCACGTTCTGCGGATGCCGCACGTCCTCCCCTGGGGATTCCTCACGAACAAACTGCCGAAAGTCAATCTGGGCAGTAGCGACGATCACCACTTCGTATAGAGAACCGAGTCCACTCTAATCCGGCCCAGACGGACCTCCGTCAGCATATTAAGAGAAACCGAGCTCGACAAGAATCCTCTAAACTCGAAACGCTACGATGAAGGATCGCCGAATTGGAGAGTCGACAGAGAATACAAGATGATCCCCCTCGACGGGCCTCTACCTCAGCTCAAGTATATCTAGAAGCCGACTCTTCTCTCACACCCGAGCTCACCTCGGAACCTATGTCTGGGAAAGTTAAAGTCCCTCAAATCGGATTGTACGATGGGACCTCAGATCCCGACTCTCACCTCAGTCACTATACATCATGGATGGATCTCCATGGGGCCTCGGACGCACTTCGGTGTCGTATGTTTCCCCTCACTCTGGGGACCCGAGCTCAAAAATGGTATCACTCTTTACCTCATCATTCAATTTGGAAATGGCAACAGTTGAGGTCAGCTTTCCGATCTCACTTCATCGGGGCTCAAGTCTGTTTGGTTCCAAAAGAATCTCTTGCCAATGTCACTCAAAAAGATGACGAAAGTGTCAAGGATTATATCACTCGATTTAATGACTGCGTTCAAAACATGGAGCCATGTCATCCCGAAATCTACTTGTTATGGCTATCGCGGGGTTGAAACCAAATTCCATTTTTCGCTGGACATTATGTCAGAACAAGCCAAACACCTTCCAGGAATTCCTTGCCTGAGCTCAGCAACATATTATTGCCGATGAAGCGATGTCGGTCCCCGATTTTAATTTCAATCCGAAGTCATCCAAGTCGGGAACCGACGATAAGAAGAAAAACAAATCTTTTGATAAGCAGAACAAGGTTCAATTTCGAGGTTACCCCCGGGGAGATGCCAATGACCCCGAAATCAGGGCGGCCCAGAAACAGTACGCTAACGATGTAAAATCTGGTTACCAAACCGTTTATTCAGCTGGGGCTGCCACTATCTATGAAGAAATCAAAGGCAAAGGTATCCTGCCCGATCTTAAACAACTTCGGATGCCCGAGGACAAGCTCGATAAATCCCGGTATTGCGACTATCACAAATTGCCGGGGCACAACACTGATGAGTGTTTTAGCCTGTTAGCTGCCTTGTTACGTTTAATCGGCCATCCGCAACTCCAGAAGTTCTATCGCAACTCTGATACCCAAAAATAGGGGCTGGGACATCAAATTGAACCCTACGATAAAGATGAAGATGAAGACCGAGGCACTGTGCCAAAACGAATCCGACAAGGAGAAAAAGAAGTGTTTATGTTCACCTCGGGGATGCTCAATGCTAAGTCAACTAGAAACTCCTGAGGACTTAAACGAAGCCGATCTCCCAGCCCGATACAAATCACCATCCATCGAGTAAATACTAATAATTCCCAAGGCACCTCATCTCGTCGAAAAATCAAAGCCTACGCTCGGCAAGCTTACAATTTAGGCAAACATGTTTTTACCACCGATCTGCGAGACGTTCTCAACGCTCGAAATTGCCCCATTACTTTCAATATGGAGGATGCGAATCACTTCGCACACCCTCATTCCGACGCGCTTGTCATTACTGTTCCGATATGTGGGATCCCGGTCCACCGTGTCATGGTCGATACCGGGGCCTATTCAAGCATTCTGATGCTGAAAGCCTTTGATAAAATGGGTCTTGATCCCGCCGACATCCGGCCTTGCAACGACCAAATACAAGGGTTTAACGAGAGCATTTCACGACCTATTGGCGAGATTACTCTACCTGTTAGATTTGGTACGACGGAACACGTCACAAAACTCGCCATGGAAACATTCAAAGTTCTCGGCATCAACAATGAATATAACACTATTATTGGGAGAACTGCTTTATACAAGCTCCGAGCCGCTGTTTCTATCTTCCATTACGCACTCAAATTTCCGACAACTCGCGGAGAAGGAACGCATTATGGGGATCAAAAGAGAAGCTCGAGAACTCATCACCTTCATGCCATCCACCAGAGTCCATTCCGCCACTTCGGCTAACGAAGGAAATTCCCTACCATCAGTCACCTCGGACAACACGATTTCGGAGGAACCGAATCATGAAGCCAATGTTCCCATCACCTCGGATCCTTTGATAGAGGATCGAGGAAGACGACCTGGGAAACAACCAATCCAGAAGAAGATGAATTGGACCCAAGGACCCAATTCAAGGAAAAAAGCCAAAGTGATCGAGTCGAACCCGAAGAAGAAGTGGAGTTAATTTATATTGACGAACCAACACGTTAAAAGTCATTGCGCATTGAAAGTCATCTCTAAGAACCTTTCCGATCTGAACTCGTGTCATTCCTCAAGAACAATTCTGACGTTTTTGCGTGGAAACACGAGGATATGAAGGGATCGACCCCGGTGTTGCTAGCTACAAGCTGAATCTCGACCGAACTGTTAAACCGATCGCTCAAAAGCGAAGAAAGTTAGGGTCAGACCGTCAAAAAGCATTGGAGGAGGAAGTAAAAAAGCTCGTGGACAACAAGTTCATCAAAGAAGCCAGATTTCTCAGACTTAAATAAAGCATGCCCAAAAGACAGCTATCCACTTCCTCATATCGATTACATGGTAGATGGCACTTCGGGTCACGAACTAATGAGCTTTATGGACGCCTATTCAGGCTATAATCAAATTCCCATGGACCCTGAAGACTCTGAACATACATCATTCTACTCCGCCTGGGGTCTGTATTGTTATACCATGATGCCCTTTGGGTTAAAGAACGCGGGGGCCACTTATCAGCGTCTCGTCAACAAGATATTTGCCAATTTAATCGATCATACCATGGAAGTCTACGTAGACGATATGCTTGTCAAGCCGGTGAACACCTCCGACAATGTAACACATCTTCAGGAAATGCTCAACATTCTTCGGTCATACTCCATGGTCTTAAATCCCAAAAACACCCCAGAAAAAGAGTTTCTCTTGCCTACGAAAGGGCCGGGCTGTTTCCCTCTCGACGATGAAGCTTATCCCCCACCGTCTCATTGGCCGACCTTGACTTTAAAAAAGGTCTTTTTAGACGTGTAAGAAATCTCTTGTTTCGAAATGGGAGCAGCCTAAACCGTGAAAACGGGGTTGTGGGAGAGCAACACAAGCGTCGTGCTGCTAGGCGACCGTCAACTCCAAAAGGTAAGTAGGAGACCAGAGTTCTAGTGTTGGGACAAAGGCGAGAAATCTTTTTCTTTCTATTTGTCAGGGATTCTTCATTACTTTAGAAAGAGAATGCCATTCAATATGCACCTTTGGAGTCGAGTCCGGGAAGTTCCTCGGTTACATGGTCATTCAACGGGGAATTGAAGCCAATCTGGCCAAGATCAAAGCAATTCAAGATTTAACTCCCCCGACCTCGGTCAAGGGTGTTCAGGCCCTAACTGGCCGACTCGCCGCGCTTAATCGGTTAATTTCCAAGTCAACAGATCGTTGCAAACCTTTTTTTGAAGCCATCAAGAAAGGAAAGCTCTTCGAATGGACCAAAGAATGTCAGAAAGCACTTACCAGCATTAAAGAAACTCTCGCATCCCCTCCGACGTTACAGAAGCCAAGCCCAGAGGAAATGCTGCTCTTGTACCTAGGAGTTAGCGATACAGCATGTAACACCCCGAGTTTTATTAATAAAGAAAAATACTAGCTTTTAATTTTTAAGCTAACCTTTGTTAATAAATAATCATGTTCATGTTCAAGTTCAGGTTAATCAGCTAGTTATATTCCAAGTTCAACTATTAGTCGATATATTATTTGATTTAATTATTTAAGTAACCGGATAAGTTTTCAGATTTAATTCCGATTCGTTTCTTTAATGAGTTCGGAATTAATAAGTTAAGTTGACGAATTATTCGAAATAAATCGTCCAAGTCAGGAATATCCTGTCATGTTAATAAAATAAATCAAGTGTTTAGTTCCGATATAATAATGTTATCGATTATTATTTTTCAGAATTAATTAATTCAGTCGAGATTACCCGAAATTATTTTCGAAGTCACGTTTACGTTCGGAATAATTTCGGTAGTTAAGTGTCATGCTTAATTAATTAATTAAGCATGAGATTGGGATTAATTAGCAATTAATCTTGTTCTAACCAGTTAATGCCGTGGGCATTTAAAAGGTAAAAATCAAGTGAAATTATGCATCAATTTTTATTAAGGCCGTGAGCATTTCATGAGTATTAAAGGGGAGAATTTTCATTAGCATGAGGTGGCACTTTGATGGTAGCTTAGTAGATGACTAAGCTCACTA
>CACSLK010007274.1:1435840-1447987 GCA_902706635.1 Striga hermonthica
CTGGGTTCTAGTGGCCTTAATCTGCCCACTAGAGTGTGCACATGGTGTCCGGCTTATGCTGGCAGATGTTCAGTTATCAGTCAAGTGATTTATATCACGAGATCAGTATCAGATTATTCAGTATCGGTATCAGTTATCAGTTTCAGTTTCAGTTCAGCTATATATGCCAGGATCATGATATTGTAATTATTTTCACTGTTTACTTTAGTATGAGTTTTTGTGGAGCACAGTGTATTAGTGCTCACGCCCCCACGTTATTCATGTTTTTCAGGTCATAGAGTCGGATTCGAGGAGTGAGCTGGCGAGCGGTTCAGGACATTTGTTTATATGTGTATAATCATGTTTTGGTTACGCTGCTGTTTCCGCTACTGTTTTCAGTACACTAAGTCAGCTTTTGATCCGACGTTAGTTGGTTAATATATTTAAAACCGTTTTATTATTAGATTAATATTAACGGTTTTCAGAATAAGTCAGATTTTACGGTAACACCTCGAATCAGATTTCGCAAAAGAAATATTTTATTATTTTTATTTAGAAAATTTGCGAAAAAGCGCACTCTGAAATTCATGAAATAGCGGGGTGTTACACAGCAGTTAGTGCCGTCTTGATACGCGAAGAGGGAATGCTGCAATCACCGATCTATTATGTCAGCAAAGCCCTACATGATGCCGAATTACGCTACCCTCCTATAGAAAAATTGGCATTCACACTCGTCACCGCTGCTCGGAAACTATGACCTTATTTTCAAGAGCATTCCATAACTGTCCGCACTTTGTATCCCTTGCGACAGATTTTGCACCGACCTGACACTCTGGGGCGAATGATAAAATGGGCCGTGGAACTCGGACAGTTCGACATCCATTATCAACCGAGGACCGACTTCATTGCCGAGTTCACGCCAGCTGTTGGAGCTCTCAACGACGACCAACTGTGGGTTCTCTACATCGATGGGTCCTCCACGGCAAACCGAGCGGGCGCGGGAATAGTCCTGGCCAATCTCAAAAACCGATTATTCTGCCATTTGGTTAAATTTCTTTTTCCCGCTACCAACAACGAGGCCAAATACGAGGCTTTGTTATCTAGACTAAGTCTAGCCGAGTCCATGAATATCAAGTATCTGAAAGTTTTCTCCGACTCACAGCTCTTAGTTAATCAAATCAACGGGTTGTACGAAGTCAAGGAACCTCGGTTGACACCATAACTGTCCTTGACGAAACAAAAGTTATCTAAATTCTCTGTCGAAGTCTAACATATCCCTCGAATCTCAATATACAAGCAGACGCTCTGTCCCGACTAGCTTCGAGCACCGAGATGAAGAGAGTGGAGTATGTCTAAGTCGGCCAACAGGAACGACCATCGACCCATCCTCCCGAGGTATTGACCGTTGATCCAACTCCATCTCAGAAACCTCCGACTTGGATGGATCCTATCATTCGATATTTGGACACCGGGGCCCTACCTCCGGATCCCAAAGAAGCTCGTACACTTCAGATTCGAGCTGCTCGGTATACTCTGGACAATGGAACCTTGTTCAAAAGAGGATATTTGGTCCCGCTTCTGAAATGTTTAACTGAGTCCGAATCACGATACGTTCTTGATGAGGTACACGAAGGAATTTCTGGAAGTCACCCCGGTGTACAAGCCTTGTCATACAAGATCTTACGACAAGGATATTATTGGCCAACTTTAAAAGCAGATGCCGCTGCTTGGGTCCGTAAATGCCCGAAGTGCCAACTTTTTGCACCTAACATTTTTCAATTCCCTGAAGAACTCAAGTCGGTCTACAGTCCGTGGTCTTCCACCAAATGGGGGATTGACCTCATCGGTCCCCTACCGACCGAAAAAGGCGGTGTCCGGTTTGCCATTGTTGCCATTGACTACTTTACAAAATGGGCTGAAGCCGAACCATTGGCTACGATGACCGAACAGAAAGTTGTTGATTTTATATGGAAGTCCATCATTTGTCGCTTCGGAGTATCGAACTCGATTATCACCGACAACGGTCGACAATTTGAAGACAAGCGGCTTGCAAGCCTTTGCGAAGAATACGACATCAAACACTTTTTCTCTTCGCCTTATCACCCACAATCAAACGGCCAAGTCGAAGCCGTGAACAAGCTGATTAAGAATGGTCTCAAAGTCCGCCTTGATGTCGCGAAAGGGGCCTGGCCAGAAGAACTGCCACACATCCTATGGGCATATCGAACAACTATGAGGACGTCTACAGGCGAAACTCCCTTTTTATTAACGTACAGTTCATAAGCCATTGTCCCAGTCGAGCTCGGTGAACCGACTTACCGAATTCAGCATTATACCGAAGAGTCCAACTCAGGCAACATGAAAGCGAATTTAGATCTACTCGAAGAACATCGTACTCGGGCCGAACTCAAAAACGCTGCTTATAAACAGAAGAACGAGAGGTACATCAATTCAAAATTCAAGCCTCGCTCATTTCGAGTCGGAGATTTAGTCCTCAAACGAATCGTAGGGCCGGACCCCGGACCACTTAAACCGAAGTGGGAAGGGCCCTTCCAAGTCATCGAAGTCCTACCCCACGGAGCATACCGAATTGCTCATCCTGATGGAACTCCACATCAATACCCATGGAATGCTGTGTTCCTAAAAAAGTTCTACCCGTAAAACCATCCGAAGTCACGCCACTAACTTCCTTTTAGACGAACCCTCCTTTTGCCCCTCTGAGGGAACGAAGTTAGTCTTTTGATGTAAAGAAGGTTCAAAAACCTTCACTCTTAAATCCGGGCAAAATGCCCGGTACCGATGTAAACATATTGACACTCGGTTTTATCAATATTTTGTACCGATGTAAACATTGCGACACTCAGTCCCGCTGACGCCTCGTAATACATCCAAATCCCACGTATGGTTTGGTTGGGCTAAAACTCGTCCACGTCACTTCAGTAAACATGATTTGACGGGCCTCGATAAAAACCGAACACTCATACAACAACTCGGTTGGGGCCACCTCATAATCGAACTCTGACGAAGTTCGGTGAACCCCAGTCGACTCATGCACGGCATAAATTGTGTCAAGTTTTGCAAATTCCTAATAAGTTTGCATAACAACTTGCACTACAGCCGAATTTATTGAAAGATCAACGTGGAACTCGAAAATCGTTTTTATAAAAAGTCCACAACTCGGTTTCAAATTTAAACTTGTCTTAAACGTCAGGATATTTTAAAGTATTTTCCATAAGATAGATCCGAGTTGAGATGACAATCTTATATGTTCACCGAGTTCATTACACTTGATCAAGAAATTGCTATATCAAGCATCAATAAGAGCAAATTTAAGACAATCGGAAATACAGTTGTTCATAGAATCGAAAACTTCAAAATACATCACTTTATCCTACGAAGGGAACCATCACACGATTCCCCGATTACCAAACACATACGTAAATACATATTAAGGTAAGAAGATAAATTCAAGCTGCATCATCCTTGTCCTCATTCCGCCCAACGCCACTATCTTCTCCGGCCTCCATTTCAGTGGACAACTGTTTTTGAAGTCGCTCCAGAACAGTAATCTCCTTCGCTTTGGACGCATCGTCGATGGCCGCATCCGATACGGGGACGAATTCATGATGAGGATCAAGGGTATCAGCTGATTTTCCTTCCACCGGAGGAACGACCTTAATCACTTCGACCTCTGTGTCTGTTGACTTGGCCTTCTCCTCAATGTACGCCTTGACAGTGATCCGAATTTGTTCAGGAGTCATGTCGTCGAAACTTTGTTCAACCTCCACGTCGGCAAGGGTCGTAATATAGATGTCCTCCAGTTCTTTCCTTTTCCTCTTCTCCACCTCGAGGATCATATTAACATAAGCACGGCGGAGGAGGGCTGCCCTGTCTTTAGTGAGTGGAGGCAAATCTGGATTCGCTGCCTTTTCATCGGCCCGACGGAGCATCCACTCACAGAACTCCCTTTCATCCTCATAAGCTTCTATGTGCATCCCTTTAATCCCCATGTCAAAATCGTACTTCCCAAGCTTATGGAACAAGAAGAAGCGGAGTTCATCGATGTCATAATAGCCGACGTTATATCGTTCAATAACCCACCGGAGGGTCAAGCAAGTATTCATTTCTAACTCCAAGTCAGGATCGTCCTCGTCATTCACTTCAGCTTCGGCGGTCACTCCCACTTTTCCCTTGCCGGCTTGAGTTGCGATCTCGGGAACCAACTCTTTCCCTGCTTGGAAACCGATCTCATACATGGACTCACCGTAAGATGACTTCTCCTTCTCAAGTTTCGCCATTTCGGTCTGATGAGCATCCCGCTGTCGAGCCATAAGATCTCGAACTTCGGTATACTTCTTACGAGCTTCTTCATTCTCGGCTTTTTCCTTCACCAATTTCTCCTCTGTTTTCTCGGGCTTGGCTTCGCACACCTTAGAATGTTGATCAGCGCAAGCGGGGCGAGTCCTAAGTTCCTCCACCTCGGTTTGAGAAACTTTTTTCTCCTCGGACAACGCCGAGATCTCTGCCTGCGCCACCTCAAGCTGCGAAGCCTGCTCAACAATTTTCTTTTTCAACTTGGCCTCAACCTTGGTCGCCTCCTCCTTTAAAGTCACGATCATCGCATCTCGTAAGGCCACCGTGTGTTTCCTGCCTTCTAACTGCGCCACAATTCGGCTGTGATCATCCTCGGTGGCAACCAAGCTCACCAAGGCCCGACCCATGCAAGCCTTGGCATAATTTAGCTTTTCTACACTCGAAAAAGATGAGACCCCCACTCGAACTTAGGGTCCCATACCATCAAAGGAATACGGGCAGTGTTTTTTGCATTTTCTGGCATTTCGATCCTTGAGGACATGTGAGGAGTCTTAACCGACTTGAAAGTGGTGAACCAATCCTCAACCACTCCTTTGGGCACATTAACATTCGCAGCCCTCTCCTCATCGATCGATAAAAATGACTTCTCAAACACCGAAGACTCATCACTGCTCTTCTCCACTACGCGATGGCCGGAGTCGTGCTTTTCCTTCGATCTTTTCTCCGCACCAGAAGAAACCTCTTCAGCAGCAGACATTTTCATGAATTTTCGTTTCTTCTTCTTCCCTGGTTGCACAATCTCCAATGACTTCGGAGGGGACGACTGTTTCTCCAGCTCTTCTGTTGGTGCCTCAGTACACACTTGTTCTGCCACGGCCAACTCATTTCTTATCAAGTTTTCCTTTGGCTCAGCTTGATTGATTGGTGGAGCGTTCACAACTGGCGGCACCTCGGCAGAAAGCACCTCTTGTGGAGACCTCGTACTCTCCAAATTAGTCACCGACGTCGTACCATCTCCGACGTCAGCAGATTTCTTGCCAGCAGTCCTCTTCACCAAAGCACGAACCAAGTCTCTCTTCATGGCGTCGGTTAATCTCAAATCTCGACTTTTGCCAAATTTCGACTGCAGATCCTTGTTTGGATAACGACGCCGAAAATCCTTGGCGTCCTTGACAGTTCGGTATCCAGAAAATCCAAGCAGCGGATAATACACTGTATAAACACATAAAGCAGAAAAGTCAAGAAAAACAAATACTCCGAATTCATCAATGCATTAACCAAATAAGAGGAGTCAATTTTTCTCACCAGGAGTGAATATAGAAGTCGACACTCCGAGAGACAGACCAGCAGCTTCAAGTTTTGAATCTACCACAAGCTTCCTATAATCCCGAATATCTTTATCAAGATCGGCAAGTACGAGCAATTTCCCACCAAATTCCGGACTGAGTTTTGGCTCTTTCTGCTTTGTCTCTTTCTCTACAAACAGGAAAAGTGCCAACCTGTTAGTACACAAAACAAAATCGATATTAGAAAGATATCAATGAACTAAATAACAAAATAAACTCACTCGTTCCGGAATGAATGTTCATCGGAATTGTCATCCCGTCGATTCGGGGTTCATGAAAAAAAACTCTCAGACTGCCATTATCCACCAATCCAAAGCCATTCCTCCTGAAAACCATGGAGGGCCTCCAGAATCTCCGTTATTATCTCACTGATCTTTAGGTCGTGTTGAGGCTTCGCTCCGGCAAAGAAACAACATGAAGTCTCTGCCACCCGCCGACTTGGGCTCTTCTTAAAAGTATATATACTTCTAATCTCTTCACACGACGGCAAGCCTTCACCTCTTTCATGCAGTAAAACCATCAACCCAATAATCTTCTTCCAGCTATTTGGCGTTATCTGACATAGAGGTAACCCCCAACTACGGAGGTACTCCGTTATCAAACTCGGCAGCGGGAACCTCAACCCCGACCTCAGGATCTCTACAAAAATGCCAACACAACCCGGAGGGGGGGGGGCTAGTTATCCTCTCCCCAGGGTAAGGCGCGAAAATCTTTACCGAAGGTGGAATCCAGATTTGTTCCCGGAGCATAACTACATCGGCGTCCGTCAAAATACTTGGCTCGCCCTCGAAGTCATTCAGGATCAGGCCACTTCTTCACCGGCCTCCTCCAATGGTCATCTAAATCAGCAGCATTTCCCTCTACCACACAATTGCCATCCTCATCGTTCGGTTTGATATCAAGGTGCCTCACCAACATCGGATCCCACCGATGATACTCGAAAGCCAATTCGACCAATTCCGAATCGTGGTATACATCAAGCGGGATTGATTCCGTGCTAGACGAACTCGCAACAGCCTTACCCTTTCCCTTTGACGACATCGAATGGAAAGAAAAATACAATGCAAGGAAAAATTGAAAAATCGACGACAAAAACTTACCAAAGAACTCGCAAACACTAGCACTCAAGGAACGACTCTCGATTTTGCAGACGCAATTCGATAATGAGAAAACTGTTCACAAGGATTTGGAGATGAAAATAAAAACAAAAAAAGTTAGATCGATATCCTCCCTGCCCTATTTATAATTTCTGAATTTTGATCGTTAAGATTCTCAATTAGGGGCGCGTGCAACCGACACGACCCCTAACCCCAAGAGATACAACCTTTCCATCTGACAGATTTTACTGCCCACGTGTCAGCCTATTAAATATGACCGTTACCCCACTTAGTGCTATTACGGCGCAACCTTTCGCACCACCCATTTAATGCCCGACCGTTCCGTCCCAGTATCACCAAGAATTTGTCCAAAATTCCGCAAAGTGTTCTCACCTCGGAACATAACCTTCATTCCAGATCATACAACCCACTTCGGTCGCTTCGTAAATACAAGCGCATCAGAACGGGCATTTCCACCTTACAGCTTATTACCGATTCGGAGTCTATATCCGTTTTGAAGTACTGGCGACCATCACTTCGTATGCCTGCCGATACTGGGGGTCTCTCTGTTATCATCCAATTCGGTAATCCGAAATTACTAGCCTCAAACCACGCTGTAGACGGATTATTACCAACACCGACATGGCGGCCAACAATCATCCCGGTTCGCATACCAAACCGGCCTAACCATAGAAGACCGAGGTGATCATCACACCAAGGCCATCGCACCGAGGTCATCCATGAACCGAGGTAATGATTCCCGAAGCTGGTGACAAGGCACCTACACGCCACATTCACGTATCACGAGATTTCTCATCATTCAAGTGGGACCCACTCGCATGGCCTCCCACCAAAAAGCTACTTTACGGGAAAAGCTACCGTATACCTCGTGATACGAACCAAAAAAAGTTACTATAAATAGCACGTTTATACTCTTGTACAAAGATCGAGCTAAAAACATTCAACACGCATATATAAAAATCATGCCACCTTTCACCTCGGTTCACCTTGGACCGGGGCCATTGCTTGTGTTGTGAATGCATGTTTTACGTTAAAACCGTTCAAAATACCTGACTAATCCCACTTTAAGTCGTTGTTAATAATCACACAACAACAACACAGACGTGGTTATCAAAATTGGAAAGATTTTCAACAAAGTTAAAAATTCAAACGTCTGCAAAGTTGGAGGGGATGTTGGGAGCTTTATCAAAATCCTAGTGGCAATGAACATAAACAAACCCATACCTCTGTGCACTTATGTCAAACTGGGGAATCAGAAGGTAATGGTGGCTTTCAAGTATGAGAAGCTTGTAAATTTGTGCTATTAATGTGGCATGATTGGCCACTTAAAAAGAAACTGTGAAAAAAGAGAAGCAGATATAGAAGGGAAATGTGGGGTGGAGGGAAAATATGGGGACTGAATGAAGGCTAGTGAAACATTTGTCCGGGGTAAGATTTCTTTTAGTGACCATTCAGGGGACAAAACTAGCACCCCTAAACCAATGCCATTCAGGACTCGCGGGTCTCAGATAATTCATCTCCTAAGATAATTCACTCTGAGAGGGAAATGAGCCATGGCAATTCTGAAGATAGGAACCAACCAACAGAGCTTCACTCAGTTACTAACATTGAGGGGGGTGGGAAGGAGGCTTCTGTTTCTTGCGCAGAGGAGAAGCAAGGCTGTGGGGAGGTGACTACTGAGAATTGTATTGATGCTGTAATAGAGATTGAAGAAACAAACTATATGGTAGAAATGATTCAAAGGGAGTAAGTGGGGCATGAGTGTTCTTACAAACTGAGGAAGAGACCTTTATCTATGTGGAAGAGAAGGACCCCTGCTCAGAGCAACTGTTTGAAAACCACTGGTTATCTTGAGAAAGCCAAGGCCACTGGTAATATGAAATGAAGCAGAGCCTTGGTTATATATGATGGACAAAGGGGCAAGGAGGAGGGTGAACCTAGTGACAAGAAGCAGAAAGGAAGCAGTGACCAATCTTTGGTGGAGAAGGCCAGCCACAAATGGCCCCAATGTGACCAATAAAGGTCATGGTGTGGAACTGTAGAGGGCTGGGTGGGCCCTCTACAGTTTCCCAGATTAAGGATTCCAGAAGAATCCACCACCCAAATGTTATTTTTCTATCTGAGATTAAGAAAACCAGAGATATCACTACTACTGTGTGTACGAAGCTGGGATTCCACACTAGATGGCATCTGGTTGATTCCACTCGTTCCAGAGGGGGTTTGTTGTTGCTTTGGGATCCACTAACTGAAGTGGACCAGATTATAGGAAATGAATTTTGTATCCAAGTGGATGTTAAGGGGGCTGGGATTGAGGACTGGTGTTAGATGGTGTTTGTTTATATGAGCACTGACAGAGGAGAGAGAGGAAGACAATGGGATTTTTTAGAGGAGAGGAAAAGACATTGCGGTGAAGGGTGGCTACTTGTTGGGTACTAGAAAGATCTGGTGAGCATTGAAGAAAAGAGATGGAGGATGGCAAGGAGTCCTAGTAGCTTTGTGGGATTTCAGGATTTTATTTGCAGTATGGAAATGCACGAAGTAACACAAATGGGCTCTTTTTTCACCTGGGGAAACAATAGAGTTGGGGATGGATATGTGAAGGAGAGACTGGACAAAATCTTTGTTTCTGCTGAGTGGTTGTCCAAATTCCCCAAGATGGAGGCTTCCAACTATTTCAGATCAGCTTCTGACCACAGTGTGTTACTATTTGACACTGACAAAGAGTTGAGTAAGAGGCACAAGAGATTCCAATTCAATAGCAGCTGGGTGGAGATGGAGGGGATTCAGGAGGCAGTGAGGGTCGGGTGGCATGTTATAGTGGAAGGGTCAGCTATGTTCCAGGTGCATCAAAAGATCAAGCACACCAGAATGGCACTTGTAGCTTTGCATAAACCGAGCCACAGGAATAATTAGAAGGAGATTAAAGTCCTTTTTGAAAATTGGCTGATATGAGGAATGAAGGGGAGGACAGAGATTGGGAAGCGTGGGGAGAAATGAAGAGAGATCTTGACAAAGCTCATCAGGAGGAAGAAAGGTATTGGAGGTGTAAATCTCGAGCCCTGTGGCTCTCAGCTGGAGACCGCAATTTAATGTTTTTCCATGTTGTTGTTTCTTAGAGGAGACACACAAAATCTATCATCAAGCTCACCAGTATCTTAGGGGAGGTGTATGCTACTCATGAGGCTATTTAAGATCACACACATTTCCACCTTCTATTATGATCTATTTGCCTCAGAATGATCTAAGGGAAAATGAGCTTTTTCAACTCATTCTTGTTTCTATTTCTGATGCTGCTAATTCAGAGCTGATCAAGCCTTTCATGGAAGATGAAATTAATGAAGATATTTTCGACATGGCTCCAGAGAAAGCTCCTGGAGATGATGGTATGACAACTCTCTTCTTCCAAAAATTCTGGCACATTGAGAAAGAAGATGTTTGTAGAGTTGTTTGTAGCTTTTTCTCTTCTGGCCACCTTTTGAAAAAACTGAAAACACACTATTATTACTTTAACTCCTAAGTGTATGTACCCTGAAGCCTTGAGCGATTATAGACCTATTAGTTTGTGTGGGGGGTGCTATACAAGATTATTGCTAAACTTCTGGCTGATAGATTGAAACCTTCTCTGGATGCTTGTATTAATCATGCCCAAACTGCTTTTGTGCTTGGTAGACTTCTGTTAGATAATATGGTGATTGCCCATGAGATGTTCCATTATCTTCATAGACATAGATCAGGGTCTCAGTTTTTTATGGCCATTAAATTGGATATGGAAAAGGCATATGACAGGGTGGAATGGGATAGCATTAGGAAAGTGACAGGAAGGATGGGTTTCCATGGTAGATTTATACAATGGGTGATGAATTGTATTGCTGCTCCTACCTTCTCTTTTAATTTGAATGGTAAAGTGTGTGCCTATGTGAATTCTTCAAGGGGGATTAGACAGGGGCACTCCCTGTCCCTCAACCTTTTCATATTGGTCTCTGAGATTTTTTCATCCTGCTTAAGTCATAAGGTTTCTTTTGGTGCCTTCAAAGGTATTAAAATTTCCAAAGAGGGACCCATGGTTTCCGATTTACTGTTTGCTAATGATGCACTAGTTTTCTGTAAGGCTGATGAAGCTCATGCAGGCATGTTGCTGGAGATTCTTTCTAAGTATCAGTTGTTTGCTGGCCAAAAAGTGAATTTACATAAGTCCTCTCTTTTCTTGAGCAAAAATGGGAATGAAGAGTTCAGTGGCAGGCTATCTGCTATTTTGGATAAGATCAAGGTTAAGAGATCCTCCAGGTATCTTGGCTTACCCCTTGGGATTGGTGCTACTAAAATCGATACTTTTCAGTTTGTTGCTGATGTTGTGAGAGCTAGAATTTGTAGCTGGAAGAACCATTTCTTATCAACTGCAAGGAATAAGGTTTTGGTGAAAAGTGTGTTGTGTGCACTGTCTGTGTGTGTTATGTCCGGCTTTGTTTTGCCTGCTAGTGTATGTAAGGAGGTGTGTAGGTTGATGGCCAAGTTCTGGTGGCAGAAGGGGGTCAACAAAGACAAGGGTATGCACTGGCTAGCTTGGGACAAGCTTATTTTGACCAAAATTGAGGGTGGTTTTGGGTTTGACCTAAAGTTGCATTGATTTTAAAACAACTGTGGAGGCTTATTGAATAGCCTGGCCTCCTCATGAGCCAACTTCTTAGGAAAAAATATTTCAAGAACTGTTCTATTTTCTAATGGCATAATTCTGGGGGTGCATCTTGGCTGTGGACCTCTTGGGCTTCCTTTCTCCCTGAGATGCAGAAGTTTGTGAAGATCACCCTCAGAAATGGTGAGGATACTAGGTTGAATGAGCCTAATTGGGTGTCTGGTCTACACAATATTAAACTGAGATCAGAGTGGAGGTTGATAGTAATCTTTTCAGGGTTAAATACTTACTCATTGCTGGTGGTGTTCAGTGGGACAACTCTCTGATAGGCTTTGTTTACTCATGAGGCTGCTGAAAAGATTCTACAAATAATTAAGTCCTTGATGTTGGGACATATGAGGATCTCGATATGCACAAAGCACAAACAAACATTCAACATAAACCTATGCGCAGCGGATCTAAAGGTTTGATGAAGAAAACTTACTGCTTAAAATTTATGTAGATGTGGCTGACCCGAATAGTTGACCGCAACTCAAATCTTCTCGGAATCGAACAAACTTGACCAATCCGGAAAGCTGGCGTCACGGCAAAGTCAACGGCGTTGACCAATCGGAAAATGGAGGATCCACGCGCTATCACGCGCGCGAGTAAGTCCCAGCTACTGCAACCTTCCGGTGGCACGTGCGGGCGCGTGCGGCGGCGGTTGGTGGCGATCTCGACGGCGATCTCTTCGTCTCGTCGTCCTTGTCGTCGTGGTATG
>CACSLK010007274.1:1477591-1496034 GCA_902706635.1 Striga hermonthica
TAAAATCTCTTACTATAAAGTCAACACAATAGTCTAATCTACAGTATTGACTAAAGGTGAAAAGAATGAATAATTAAGTCGCAACTACTGTTCTAGTGCAACCTTCTTTGTCGTTTTTATCTGTTCTGTCTAATTGTTCAATATTTTGATATAAAATACACGAGAATCCTACGAACTGATATGTATTTTTCTGTTCATACAAATAACCTAAAATAGAAAATTACAATTGAACTAAAAATAAATTACAAATGAAAAACGGAAAGATTTTAGCCGAGGCGAGTAAAACTCTTTCCGCAAGAAGAATACGCCTCGTGTGTTGCTAATGGTTCAGGCGTAACTTCCCCAAAGATACAACAGAAAACGTCTCTAAATCTGTAGCACACCAAATTTACAAGCTCCGACGAACTATAATGGAGTCGAGAATTGAGCACCTAAAAATATAAATAAAAAATATCTCTCTTTTGTTATTTTTATAACAAATAAATATTTCTACTTCTCTTTTCTCCTTTTCTCCTCTTTATTTCTTCCTTCTCTTTCTTTCTTATGTCGTGTTTTCTTTCTGTGTAAGGCCATCTATTTATAGATTGAGCAAGTAGCAGAATCCTTCATACGCCTTCAGCAAAATTGATTGGCTAATTAATGTCAAATGGATGGATAGGTTGGCATATAGTGGTTGAGAGATTAATAAATTTGGTTGTTGGAAGATGCCAATTGACACTCACATTTAATAAGTCAACACCCAACTACCTTATAAATTAATTGGTGGGCCATCTACATACAACTAATATTCCAACCATCTTCAATATTTAATACACTCAAAATTTAACAATCCCCCACATGAGTGTAAATTAAATATAATATACTATGTTCTCAATCCTCACAAAACTCTATTGCATCGGATAAGGTAGCTTTTGGCTTTGAACCTTTTAGTAAACATCATCGGATGCACTGGCGGACTAGTGGACATAATACCTTGAACTATTCCTCCATAGTGTACACCCAGACCGGCCTGAAGCCGAAAACGCTGTTCAAATGGTCCCTTTGCCAGAACAAGCCCACCACCTACCAAGAATTCCTCGTCCGAGCCCAAAACTACATCATGGGCGAGGAATCCTCATCTATCCCAGTACTGGACGCCACGCCAAGCAAAGTCAAAAACAAAGAGGAGAAGTCAGGGAAGCCCAGTAAATCGTTTGCTGAAGTCCGAGCCATGAGGAAGCAAAGGGTCGAGGAGCTCAAGGAGAGCTGTCAGGGGGTCTTCTTAGTAGGTGCCTCCGCAGTCTACGAGGAGATCAAGACAAAAGGGTTACTGCCTGACCCTAAGTCGATGTTTACCGACAAAGACAAGGTGGACAAGTCCATATACTGCACCTACCATAAAGCGCACGGGCACAATACCGACCAGTGTCGCAACCTGATCTCGGCGCTGCTCAAGCTGATTGATGACCCACAGGTCAAGAAGTTTACCCATTATGGGGAGAAGAGGAAGAAGGGAGGCCGTTTCCTAGACAGCCTCAAAAATGATGAAGATGCCGACGAGAACCCTCGGAAGAAGAAGCCGCAGCAGGGCGGCCCAAATGAGATTATGACGTTCGGCCCAGCTCATGAAAATGAGGCCGGCACCTCCACGGGTAGAAAAAGAGATCGGTCCCCACAGTCGGGGACCGACTAGGTTAACTTTCCACCTCAGAGCGTTAACACAAGCCGAGAAGAATCTCTTCTTTCGAGGAGACAGACAAAGGCTTACGCCCGACAAGCCTATTACGCCGGGCAGAGAGTAATGCACGCCGGGAGTAGGCCGACAGCCAAGCCGACACCGAACAGAATCTCTTTCACAGATGAAGACGCCTTCCTGTTCGATCACCCCCATTCCGATGCCTTGGTGATCACTGCCCCGATAATGGCGATTAAAATTCATCGCAAAATGGTTGACACTGGCCTACGCGAGCATCCTCTACTATAGCACATTCAAGAAGATGGGGATCGACAGGAAGGACGTGCAATCCTGCCGAGAGCAGATCCAGGGGTTCCATGGGCAGATGACTACCCCGCTGGCCAGGTCACACAGCCGATCAGGTTCGGGAAAAAGGGGCATCGCACGCGAATGATACTGGAAACTTTCAAGATCATGGACTGCCCAAGTGAGTACAACGCCATCTTAGGCAGGACGGCGTTGTACAAGATGAGAGGTGCCGTCGCCATTTTCCATTACTCCATCAAGTTCCCGACCTCAGATGGAGAAGGGACCCATCGTGGAGACTAGAGAGAAGCGTGGGAATGCGTCTTGACCGAGACGGAAGCAGCCGAGCTCGTCGTTTCCTCAAAAAATCAGTCGGTCCTATCCTGCGCAGATGCCGAGCCAGCAGACGATGGCGTAGGGGGCAACCGCATGTTGGGAATCCAGACAGGTTTGCCTCCCCTGATCGTGTCAAATGTCGACCTAATTGGTGGAGGGACCGAGATGGAAATCGAAGCAGAGATAGCAGATGACCACTTAACCCCGAGTGCCGAGTTGGTTTACCCCGGCCCGGGGGATGACCGCATGCTGGAGATCCAGATAGGTCCGCTCCCCCTGGCTGGCAGTGATGCCGACCAGGCAGGGAATCCGGGGTCGACCTGGACCAAGACAGGGGAAGAAGGGCCGACAAAGAGCCGGTCACAGAAGAGGACGAGCTCGACCCGCGTAAACAATTTGAAGAGAAAAGGGGGACCAAAAGGGCCGAGCCTATGGACGAAGTCGAAATCATCTTCATCGACGAGGAGGCTTGCCGAAAGCAACTCCGCATCGGCAGTAAATTGCCGGCACCGTTAAAGGCTGAGCTGACTACATTCCTTCGGGAAAACGCGGATGTCTTCGCGTGGACCCATGAAGACATGGTCGGCATTGATCCGAAGGTCGTCTGCCACAGGCTGCAGGTCGACCCCACGGTCAGGCTGGTCGTGCAAAAATTAAGAAATCTGGGCCCAAACCGGCAACAGGCACTCGAAGAAGAAGTGATCAAACTTAAGGAAAACGAATACATCTGAGAAGTCCGATACCCGACATAGGTTGCCAACCCGGTACTCGTCAAAAAGGCCAGCGGCGCATAGCGCCTTTGCATCAATTTTTCTGACCTTAACAAGGCATGCCCCAGAGATAGCTATCCCCTCCCCCACATTGATTACATGGTCGACGCCACTTCGGGGCACGAGCTGATGAGCTTCATGGATGCGTACTCCGACTACAATCAGATTCCGAAGCACCTGGAAGACGTTGAACATACCTCATTCTATTCGGCGCGTGGGCTCTATTGCTATACTATGATGTCGTTTGGACTAAAGAATGCCGGGGCCACCCATCAACGCTTAGTCAATAAAATGTATTCTAGTTTGATAGGTGTTAGAATGGAAGTGTATGTAGAGGATATGCTAGTTAAGTCCGTGTACGCATCCGACCATGTAAACGATCTTAATAAAATGTTTTCCATTTGCGTGATTATTCCATGAAATTAAATCCCAAGAAATGTACTTTCGATGTCGGCTCTGGAAAATTCTTGGGCTACATCGTCAGCCAGCGTGGCATCGATGCCAACCCCGAGAAGATCAAAGTCGTTCAAGACCTCCGACTGCCGACTTCAATCAAAGGAGTCCAGATTCTGACCGACAAGCTTGCCGCGCTCAGCCGATTCATCTCGAAGTCGACAGACCGGGGTAAGCTGTTCTTCGATGCAATCAAGAAAAATCACAAATTCGAATGGACCCCGGAGTGCCAACAAGCGTTGGAGGCTATCAAAGAAACCTTGTGCCAGGCTCCAACAATGCAAAAACCACGACCTGGAGAGATGCTCTTCCTCTATATGGGAGTCTCCGACGTGGCGGTCAGCGCCGCCCTCATCCAAGAGGACGAATCCTCTCAGCATCCAGTCTATTACGCAAGCAAGGCACTCCATGATGCCGAGCTGCGATACCCACGTTAATGGAGAAACTCGCATTCGCCTTAGTGACTGCTGCGCGGAAGCTAAGGCCGTACTTCCTTGAATCTCCAATAACCGTCCTCACCGCCTACCCACTAAGACAAATCCTTCACCGGCCAGACACGTCAGGATGGATGGTGAAGTGGGCATTGGAGCTGGGACAATACGACATCCATTACCGACACCAAACTACAATAAAGGGGCAGGTATTATCTGGCTTCATAATCGAGTTCATGCCGGGACTTGTAGAAACAACAAAGGAGCAGCCGTGGGTGATGTACGTGGATGGATCCTCTACTGCCGGACGAGCAGGCGGAGGAGTCGTCCTTGTAGATCCCCACAAGAAGCTCTTTTGTCATTCGATACAATATCTCTTCCCGGTGAGGAACAACGAAGCGGAATATGAATCACTGCTATCCGGGCTCGCCCTGGCAGAAGCCATGAGCCTAACCGACCTCACCATATATTCAGACTCCATGCTGATGGTTAAACAAATATCGGGGGAGTTTGAAGTGAATGAACCAAAGCTGGTCCCGTACCTGAGGCTGGTGAAGAAGAAGTTGACCAAATTCTGGATTCGAATAGAGCACATTCCCCGGACAGAAAACGTGCAAGCTGACGCCATGGCCCGTCTCGCTTCAAGTGTCGGGGTGGAACGTGTCAAATACGGCTAGGTTGGCCACAAGGAACAACCGTCTTTGCTTGGCACCTCTGTACTAAGTGCCGGACAAAGGGTAGAAGACCAAGACCTTAGCTGGATTGTCTCGATCCTGTTGTATCTCGAGACTGGTGCGTTGCCGTCTGACCCAAAAGAGGCCAGACAACTTCGTACTCAGGCAGTTCGGTTTACGATCGTGGCCGGAGAACTGTTCAAGCGGGGTTACTCGGCGCTTTTACTCAAATGCGTAAATGAAAAAAGCGCCGAGTACATACTTAAATAAATCCACGTAAATGAAAAAAGCGCCCTCGCACACAACGTCCTCAGACAAGGCTACTATTGGCCGAGCCTGAAGAAGGACGCCCTGGACTTAGCCCGAAAATGTGCAAAGTGTCAAACCATTGCGCCCAACATCATCCAACCATTGGAGCCCCTGAAATCGATTCCTAGCCCATGGCCATTCGCTAGATGGGGTGTCGACCTGATCGGCCCCCTACCTACCGAAAAAGGCAGGGTAAAGTATGCAGTGGTCGTTGTGGTCTATTTTACAAAGTGGGCGGAAGCCGAACTACTCGCCACCATCACCGAACAGAAAATGATCGAATTCTTATGGAAATCCATCATATGTCGGTTCGGAGTGCCGAACTCAATTATCACCGACAACGGCAAACAATTTGAAGGGAGGAAGCTGGAAACATTTTGCGAAGAATACAACATCAAACACTTCTTCTCAAAACCCTACCATCCACAGTCAAACGGCCAGGTCGAGGCCGCTAACAAGATAATCAAGCAAGGGCTCAAGGTCCGGCTTGAAGCCACGAAAGGGGCCTGGCCGGAAGAACTCCTAGGTGTGCTTTGGGCCTATCGCACCACAACCAGATCGTCAACCGGCGAAATTCTGTTCTCCTTAGCATATGGGTCTGAGGCGATGATACATGTTGAGCTCGGCGCCCTAACATTTCGGGTAACTAATTTCGAGGAAAATCCAATTCTGAGTCGCTAAGAACCAACCTGGACCTAATCGACGAACGCCAGACGTAGGCCGAGCTCAAAAATATGGCATACAAGAGGAGGAGCGAGAGATACATCAACTCCCATGTCAAAACGCGCTCTTACCAAGTCGGCCATTTGGTACTCAAAAGGGTGACGGGGCCCAACCCCGGCCCCTCAAGCCGAAATGGGAAGGACCATATAAGATCAGTAAAGTCCTCCGTATGGGGCCTACCATCTCGAGCACCTCGACGGCACCCCCCACCAATAACCATGGAACTCGGCATTCCGGAAAAAGTTTTACCAATAGGTCTAGGGTGATCCCTTCTAATTATTCTATTGTGCTTTGTAAAGAGGTGGCAAACCTTGTAAAGAAAATGCAATTTCTTATTATCTTCGAAAGATAGGAAACTTTGGCATAGATCGAGCTGAAGCTGCGTAATTAAACGTAAGGAACGAAGTGTTGGCCGGGACCAGTACGATGGCCCGATCGACACTAGTTGGGCTCAACTAGAAAGCCCGGTCAGGCCAATAATACCACAGAGTCCGAACGCGAGACTGGTATGGTAATATACTACGTAATTATGTGTCGGTCGGGTCAGTACGATGGTCTGGCCGGCACAAACCAGGCTCAGCAAAGTAGCCCGATCAGGCCATAGCGCCAAAATGCAAGAAATGAAAGGACAAGCTCAAGCGCATAGCTCAACGAGGCCAAACCGCAATCCGACTCAACAAGAAGATCAGAACAGGTAACACGCCCCCGTAATTAATAAGATCCAAGCCCGATCTCAAGGCTTGGCCAAGTAATAAGCAAGTGCCGAGCTCAACCATGAGCTCAGCCCCGTAACTAACAAGCACCGAGCCCAATCTCGAGGCTCGATCATGTAATAAGCAAGTGTCGAGCTCAACCATGAGCTTGACCCCATGATTACTAAGCGTCGAAGAACCCGGCACTCGGAACGAACTTTTGGCTAGGTAGAACAGTAAGAAAAACGCAAGTTCATATGAACATAAAAGAGCATACCAGAACAACTCGGCAATCGCTAGAAAGGGAACACCCTTAAACCATTCAAAAAGAAAAAATCCATTAAAAATATAAGATTCATAAAAACAATACGAGTGTTTAGACCACATCCAGTCAGCACAACGGCACACAGGTCGACGAAAATAACCAAAGTGACAAGCTACGTGTCGGGCTCTGAGGACCGCTCCTCGGCCGCAACTTCGATCTCTTTATTCACTCCCGAGGACCCGGCCTCGGCCTCCGCTGACATCCTCGCCACCTTAGCGTCTGCCGCAGCCTTTGCCGCCTCCTCGGCCTCCTACATCTCACCCACAACAGTTAGCACGGCACCACGTCAGACTTTGAGCTCTAGGCAGGGGTCGACCTCAGGCATAAATGCCTCGTAGGCCGGCAATAGCTCCCCGGGTGTGAGTCGCCACGACATCGTAGACTGGACAGCGCTGAACCCTTGGAAGCGGACAATGACGTCGTTGGCCCAGCCTCGGAGTCTGCGGACGACGACGGCCTCGTCGTCGTCGACCTCGTACACCATTCTCCCAAAATCGATGCCATGCCATGCTGCCTTCTCATTAAGGATTGCCCCAAAGTCGTCGAGGGAGAGCACCCAGGCGTCGAGCCGCTGGAACAATCAATAAAGGTTGAACGCGGTCGACATATCCATACTCGTCCCCATTTCTTCAAAATATTAGACTTGGACCTCGGCAAAGGTGAGGGGATGAGGCAAGGCGATGGGCTCTCCGTCGATCTATTTTGCGGCCTGCTTCTGTAGTGTGACCTTGGAAGACATCCTATTCCCATAGTCCACGAGCTCGGCCCTTTGCTCCTCGTGCTTTTTGTTGAGCGCAACCACCTTGGCAGCATGTAGCTCGACAAGGTGAGCAAGGTCTGCCTTATGCCTTTCCTCTAGGGAGGCCACTTCTTCAGCCCGATATTTTTCACCCTCGGCAAGCTCGGCCAGGCGCCGCTCCAACGTGGTCTTCTCCTCGGCCCACGCCACCCTCTCGCGAGCCAAGTCCCCCACGGCCTTGGCGGCGGCCTCCTCAGCCTTGGCAGTCGCCCCCTGCTGAAGGACGAGCTCAGTCTCGAGCCTCCCGACGCGGCTAACTTCATCATTCAGCTCGTTGACCCTCCCTTTGTATGTGGCCAGGTCCTCCTCGGCCTTGTCACGGGCGGCCATTTCCTTGTACATTGCCTCGTGGGCATGCATGAGCTCTACCATGGCCCGGCCTATGGTCTCCACGGAGTGCTGGATCAACTGGGAAGGGGTGAGCATCCCAGTCTCCACCTCGGCAACAGGCGTTCAAGCCGACAGAACGGCTTTCACAGCTGACATCGCCTGCGGCGGATGCTCGAACTGGTTCGGCAGGTTAAACGGAACTGCCGCACTCGCATCGATGAACCACCAGTACGGGAAACGGGTCAGGCTCTTGGAAAGACACATCCGCCTCTCTGGATTCATCGGGACATAAGTGGAAGCGTCGACCTGATGCACGGGTGCCGACCCTCGTGGATCAGACCGATAGTTGCATGCTCGACCACCAGTTCATCAGGAGCCAGGCCATTTGTTGTCTGCCCAGCCCTCTTTTTCCTCAAATGGGATGAGGGGCCGCCCTAGCCATATGAGAGTCGGCATCGGTCCCCCAGGGCCCTCTTCGCGGGCCCGGCTCTTCTTCTTCCTCTGATCCTCGGCCTCGCGGTCAACCCCGCCATCTCTATAAGCCGGCACAGGGCCGCAAACACCGGCGCGACCGCCCGTCGCTCCGCCTCAGCCCCTGGTCCAGCCGCGAGTAGCGCCGCCAACTGGTGCCGTCGGCACTGGGGTTGTCGGTGCCGAGCTGGTCGGAGGGACAGCACCAGATCCGCTCGCGGAGGTCGAGCCGGGCGCTTTCTCGGTCGACTTCATGAGGAAAGACATACGGCTAGTCATTTTCTTGCGCTCCTTTAAGGGGTTGGGATTATCACGAGCGAATTAGTTGAGCGAAGTTCGCAAACTCGGTGCAAGGCATAGTAAACTGTCGGGTTCAATATTCAATAAACATCGGGACCAAGTAAAAGCAAAGCGTGACCGGAAAGAAAGCTAAAATACCTGGGGTAAAATAACCTTTGTTAACCTCCGAGCACAAACCGTGGGTGATCAAACTCTTCTCGGATATCAGGTCGCGATAAAAACTCTCTTCCTCGCCGAGTCCGAGCAAGATGCCGATCTTCTCCGCTAAGTCGTCACTTGGGTCAACAAGAGGATTCTGGTCTGATAGGGAAACACCAACCTGTTAGCAAAGGAAGAAAACACGCGATTCAAAAAGACAAAAAATAAATGCGCTTACATAGACCAGATATGAAGCCGGTGAACGGGGGCCGGGCTGCCTCTGACGCCTGCCACGAGCCGGAGACTCAGAACCATTCCGGCATATACCCATGCTGTGACTCTGGGATCTTTTTGACCATGAACTTATCGACTCCCGGGGCGACCGAACTATAATAATTGTCGGTCTCCCCGGAATTCTTGAAAGCAAAGAGAGCCCTCACGTCGTCAATCGTGGGATCCGCCCAACCTTGTCTTCGGAGCAAGACTATCAACCCCATCAGATGTGCGAAAACGGTCAGTAACAGCTGACTAATCCCAATGCCGAGACCACCAAGAATGTCGCTCAGAACACCGGGCAAGGGAAATCGGAGGCCGAGCTTGACGCTATATTTATAAACGCCGATGCACCCCGATGGAGGACAATGAATGCGCTCGCCGGCGTAAGGCGCAAATATATGAATATCGGGGCCAAAACTGACCTTCCCCCTCAGCTGAGCCAGATCGACGTCCCAGAGAATGGAGGCCGTACTCTGAGCTTTCAGAGTTTATGGAGTGGCGCAAACACGGGGAGAACGGCGCCAGCTCCCAGGCAGAGCGCAAGTGGTGGCCTCAACAGCCGCGTCGGTCTCAGTATCCTCGCGGCCCATGGGGACCCGTTCTCAACCTCGGGTATCCCCTTGCAAAGTCTCATCCACCAAATCTGGGTCGACATCAGAGTCGTCGAGGGAAGAACCGGTGTGAGTGTCTGCCTTCTCCCCCTCTTTAGAGCCAAGGTCAATAATCTCGACAGTGGTAAACTCCGGAGGTTCCCCACCACTTAGACCCGCCGTCGCCGCCGCCGCCACCGCCGCAGAAGTCATCCGGATAGCGGAAATCGGCGTGACTCAGAGGGGATGTGCCGTCTCTGCTGCTGGGGGGAATAGACCACCAACTCTCCCGTCTCCTCAACCGTCGGGTGTCCAACGTCCTTGCCGAAGGGGTTCGCCACAGAACTCGAAGGAATCGACATACCGAAGTTAAAAAAATAGAAACGAAATGAAGGTAGGAATTACCGCGTAGAAAGCCTCGAACGCTGACTTGCAGAAGATCTCAAGAACCTTGGAAATCGCCTTGCTAAATTGCTCCAGAAGATCTCGAGATTTCTCTCGGAATTTGCAGAAAAAGTAAAACCATTTCGAAGAAGACGAAGATACGTATATATATAATAGTCGAACCAATCATGGTGTGACACGTGACAACGTTTGAAATTCAAAAATAAAATGTCAAAAATGGTTCGGATCGAACGGTTGTGATCGAAACGATCCGACGGTCTCCGAGCAGTCGCGTGAGCAACAGGATTAAGTAACCGCCCTTTAGTTGAAACAACGTAACGCCCTACGTGGTCCAATCGCAGGGCACCATGTGTATAGTTCCTAATGCAACGCGCCTTTTTAGGGCCGACAAAAATAATAACAACCATATCGCATTAATGGACGTGTCGCTTCGGGTCGCGTCATCAATACACCAAACTCAAGCAAAACATAAGGGAAGCAGAAAAGCCAAGATGAAATTTGGCAAAGCCGAGATGAAATTTGGCAAACTCGGGGTTGTGCACCATTATGACGACCTCAGACGAGATGCTGAGAGACCTCCCCTCCGAGCTCGGGGGCCTGCATGTTGATATGTGAGTTAGCCAGGAGTGAACCAGGTAGGCATCGCCTACCAAGGCCCAGGCTGAGGGCCCGGTCTAACACCAAAGTGCCGAGCTGAATTACAGAATTAAGTAACCAGGACCACCACGGGAACATTTTTCGAGACCGACACCGGGCAAAGTAAATGCACGAGCCGACCTCGCTGGGTGCCGGGCTGAATGAGGAATCGTGGATGTCCAATAAGCATATGCAAAAGAAGTGCCGGCCTGAAGATCCGGAGCGGCCATCTTGAAGGCAAGTACGGGGCTCGGTAACATTAAAATATTCCCACTTGGGAGGTGATCATGGGACGATGGGACAGGATGTCGAAGTCTACTACATTACATCAAAGCCTAGTAGAAAAGCATGCCAGCATTAAATGTCCCCCCTACCTGCATTAAATGGCTGACAGGCAATGATTGAAGAAACCTCAAATCGCATTAAATACTATCAGAGAGGTGCCGAACTACTATGCAGAATTACTGTGCGACAAGACTGGTGAACAGTACCTGAACAGTACCACATTTAAGGATACTATAAATAACAACTAACTTCATTTATTTTGGGTTGTTGAATCTCAACTAACTCTGCCTTCTCTCTACTTTCTCTTTCTAACTGTAAAAAGACCCTTGTAAGAATTGTAAAAATATTGCCAGTGCCGACCTCGTACAAGAGGCCGACCTCGTGATCGTTTAATAAAATCGTAATTAGCCTATATCTTTCCTTTGTTTTCAGTTCCGCATTTCCATCATTTATTATTTTAACCGTTGACCGAAAACGCTCGCCAACATAGACTTATAAATATAAGCACTAAAACAGTTAAAGAAGGTCAGTTTGGTGAGTGGATGAGGGCGGCAGAAAGCTCCAATTGGGCTGGTATGAATAATGCAGGATCTCAGAATTCCCCCTCCTCTCATAATAGAACTTTCACTGATGACATTCAACCTCAACACACATCCACCACTCCAATAGAAGATAGCAATAGAATCCTCCCCATCCAAGGCACTCCACCCAAAGAGCTAGTCACTGAGGCATCCAACTCTCACACTGACAACTTCTCACAGCCTCACATCAATGACCAGTTCCAGTATCATCTACCATTTCTGCATCTCCTGCCCAAGGTCAGCTAGCTTCATCCCAGATAATATCTCCATCCACAGAGATGGAGATTGAGGTATTTCAACCTATGCATCCTGTTCCTCTGAAGTCTCTCTCAAAACACAGTCAGCTGAGCAAATCCAAAACCCGGATAAGGGTTGATTCCTCCAAGGGCAGACTTCAAAGGCAAGAGGAGGAAACTGTGCAAGAAGTAAGTGTGTTTATCAAGAGGTCCAGACCAATAACCGACTCTCTATTGATAGATGTCATTGACCATGAACAGAGAAGAAGGAAAGCAAGAAACAGAAAACAGAAGATAAGAAGGTGGGGGTGGCCAGCCTAGAGTGGCACCCAAATGACAAATGTTAGCTGTGGTGTGGAACTGTAGAGGGCTTTGTGGGCCCTCTACAGTTTCCCAAATCAGAGAGTCATGTAAGACTCACCACCAATCTTTTCTTTTTCTTTCTGAAACTAAAAAATTTTCTGCTTTTGTCAGAACTGTTGTTAAAAAATTAGGTTTTGACAATATATGTGCTATTGTTGACCCCTTAGGTTTAAGTGGGGGACTTCTTCATTTTTGGGATTCTGATGTACAAATTATTAATATTCTCTCGCAATAATTCTACATTGCTGTTGAATTCATGTCTTCTGAGTCCATCCCCACTTGGGGAATTTTTGTCTATTCGAGTCCCTGCAATATTACCAGAAGCTCTAAGTGGTCTGCATTAGAACCAGCCAGAGATAATTGAGGTGAGCACTGGTTTATCCTTGGGGATTGTAATGACATCTGCTCAACTGAGGAAAAAAAGGGGGTCTCTCAAGATCAGCAGCTAGCATGGCAGGCTTCAACAACATCATAAACTCCATGGCTATGGATGAAATCAGGATGCAGGGCTATGATTTCACCTGGTGCAATAACAGATCCTATGATGGCTTGGTGGAAGAGAAACTAGACAGGAGCTTTGCTTCTCCAACCTGGCTGGACTCTCATCCTCAAGCACATATTTCCACCATTTCTAGATCTGCCTCAGACCATTCCATGATGCTGCTAAACTCTTGGGATAAGAAAGATAGGAACAAGAGCAGATTCTCATTTGATAAGAGGTGGCTATCTATGGAGGGAATTGCTGAAGTGATTAAGAGAGCCTGAAATACTCAACACACAGGGACTTCTTTTTTCATTCTCAAAGAGAAAATCAAAGCTACTAGAAGAGCCTTACTGATATAGAGTGCAACATCCAAATCTAAAAATCAGTCCCTGATTTCCTCTCTAACTCAAAAATTGAAATTTCTTCACCAGAACAAATCTGAGGTTAATTGGGAGGAATGGCCTACTAAATCTGAGTTGGATGCTGCACACAAGTCAGAGAAAATTTACTGGCAACAAAAGGCCAAAATCCAGTGGCTTAAAGGGGGTGACAGTAACACAAGGTTCTACCATGCCTGCACTCAACAGAGAAGGAGACAGAATGATATAACAAGACTTCTCACTGCCTAGAATAGACCTTGTGTCACTCAACAGGATATTCAAGACCACATATCTGGTTTCTACTCCAACCTGTTCACCTCTGAAGGTTCCTGGGGTGGGAATTCCATGCTTCACCTTATCCCTTCATCAATCACAGCTCACATGACCTCTCAACTTCTTCAATCTGTTTCTGAAGCAGAGATTAAAACTGCACTCTTCAACCTACACCCTGAAAATCCCCAGGAGAAGATGGTATGACTGCTCAATTTTATCGAGCCTTTTGGGATATTATAAAAGATGACCTACTTTTGGCCATTACTAGTTTCTTTACTGACCAAGGCTCCTTGCTCAAATACTTGAATCACACTATTATAACCCTCATCCCTAAATGTCTAAACCCAGAATATGTCTCATAATTTAGACCTATCAGTCTTTGTTCAGTAGTGTAGAAAATTCTTCTAAGATTCTTGCCCTCATACTCCAATCATGCTTAGCTGACTGTATCAGTACCTCTCAGTCAGCTTTCATTAAGGGGAGACAACTATTGGACAATGTTGTCAACAGACATAACATTGAGAAAAGTTACTTCATGGTCTTCAAACTTGACTTAATTAAAGGCTTTGACAGAGTTGAATGGCTATGTGTCAAGAATATTATGCTGCAGATGGGTTTTCACAGGAACTTTGTCAATCTTGTTATGGTGTGCATCTCTACCTGTTCTTACTCTTTCAAGATCAATGGCTCTGTCAATGGATTTTTAATTCCTACAAAGGGCTTAAGACAGAGGGATCCTCTAACCCCCTATCTCTTCATTATTGTCACTGAGATGTTATCTGCCTTGATCACTCATGTTGTTGCCTCAGGAGCATTTACAGGGTTAAAAATCTCAAAAAATGGACCTGCATTATCCCATCTGCTCTTTGAAGATGACTCTCTGTTCTTCTGTAAAGCTAGCATTGACCAATCTCAGACTATCTTGACTATCTTGTAAGAGTATAAGCTCTTCATAGGGCAAGCTGTTAATCTAAGCAAATCTACTATATTTTTTAGTAGAAACACTCTTGAGCACACTCAATCCATCATCTGCTCCACTCTGCATGTAATTACACCTCACAGATCAACCAAATACCTGGGAGTGCCTTTCGGTATAGGAAGATCTAAGGTGGATACCTTCAAATATATCTTAGATGTTGTCTCTACCAAACTCCTTAGCTGGAAATCTAAGCTTCTCACTCAAGCTGGGAAAGATGTTCTCATTAAAGTTGTCTTGCATGCTCTCCAGTGTTCACTATGTTCTGCTTCAGAATCCCAAAATCCTTGTGTACTGCAATTTCATCTCTTTGTTCTAATTTCTGGTGGACTACTTCAGAAGAACATTCTAATGGGATTCACTGGACTGCCTGGCAGAATATCACTCTGCCAAAAGATCAAGGGGGTTTAGGCTTCCTGGATTTGCAACATTTCAACTCTGCTCTGATATACAAACAACTTTGGAGGATTACCACTCAACCTTCCTTGCTGGTGAGTAGGTTACTGAAGGACAAATATTTCCCCAACTTTTCAATTTTTGATGCTGTCAAACCACATAACTGCTCTTGGCTCTGGTCCAACTGGATGGCAGTCCTTCCTACTTTTGCTCCAAGCTTTGCTATAAAGATCAGAAATGGGGCAGACACCAACTTGGATTATATGAATTGGGTGCCAAATCTCAAGCAGCCCAGACCCGACCTCATTGAGATTGCCAGAGGACACCTGATCAAGTTTAATGAGTTGTTCAATGATTCTGGCTGGGGTTGGAACTCCTGGCTTGTTAAACAGATTTACAATGAGGAAGATAGCACTGCAATTTCTCCTTAGGGGTATCCAACGCTCTTATAGCTATGGATACTCTCATCAGTTGACTACGCTTGAGGCCGAGCGTAAAAAGTTCTCCAAATTGATTCTCTTAACCTTGGCTTGGATGATAAGATTTTTTGGAAGTTAAAAAAAAATGGCTCCTTCTCAGTCTCAAGTACGTACTCACACCTATGCCAGCAGAAGCTTCATCAACTTGATTTCCCTAGTTCCATCTCTCTCAATGGACAAGAACTTTCTAAGGCCACTCAGAGGCTTTGGAAGTTAAAGGTTGAAAACAAGGTCAAGCTCTTTATTTGGAAATGCATCTCAGGTTCTCTACCTGTCAAGACAAACCTGAAAAGAATAGGTATGGACTTAGATGTGATCTGCCACCAATGTGGAGCTACTTCTGAAAGTGTTAACCATATTCTTTTTCACTGTCCAAAAGCTGAAGTTGTGTGGAAGATCTGATCATTGAAATGGGACTCAGAACACCTGCAGGAGAGCTCTTTCAGTTGCTGGTGGAAATTTATTTGCTCAGTGGGTAAGGCAGGGACATCAGAGGATCGAATTCAACTAACAACCTACATTCTCTGGTGGCTCTGGAAGACCCGCAACCTTAGCCTCTTCCAAGATAAACAAATGCCACCTCATTTGGTGGTAAAATCTGCTCAGAATGGTTGGATGGCTTTCTCTGTAGTTTGATTAAGGGCAGCTGTCCTTTGGTCCGTTGTAAATAATTCTTCGATGTTTTTTGCTGTTTTGTTTTTCTGCTCTTGGATTTCTGTTTCTGGTTGGTGTTTTCAGTTTATTCCCCTTTTTCCTCTAGGCATTTGCAGTGGAGGTTATTTTTCTTGGGGTCGGTTGTTAGTTTATTTGGTAGTTGTTTGAGGTTCTAGGCCGCTTCATGCGTGTCCTCTCATTTTTATTTTCGGATTGGTTTGTACTTTCGAACTTTGTTCGCTTGAGTTTTAATAGTATTTCTATCGTTTCGTATAAAAAAATAAATAAATATGTCAATAAATTAAATAACGGTTCAACAGGTTTAACCATTGGTTCAACCAGTGAATCATTGAACCAATAACTTATCCGGTTCGATGACTGGTCCGGTTTTCAGAACATTGGTTGCACACGCTCTGTTTTTTCAATTCCCCTGTTAACGGTGTTAACTTTTTTTTCCAAAAATCCCGTTATACCCTCGGAATATTATACATATGATTACGATAAAAATTTATCACGATATATTATATATATTGCGAGAAATTAAATTAAAAAGAATTTCGCCTGTGGGATTCGAACCTAAGTTCCTCTATGAGCATGGCAAGCAAACAACCACCAAACTACTCAAGAATGTGTGTTACATGTAGTAAATTTTAATATATATGCGTTACGAATGGATAAATGAAATTTAATTTAGAAGAAAATATAAATTATATTAAATTAAATTATTAAAATATAAACTTATGATAAATTAAGATATAATAAACTAAATTATATAAAATTAAATGAAACAAAAATAATTAAAATAATTTATTATATTAAAAAAATAATTAAAAAAATTATAATTAGATATAAAAAATTACAATTAAAATAATAATATTTATTGTACTTATTTTAGATTATTTTTATATTTTATAATTTATTTTAATTTATATTAATTCTATATTATTTTATAGCATTGTTCATTTTATTTTATCATAGTTACCAAACTTTATATATTTTGTTTACCTTAAGAAAATGAAATATTAGAGCAAAACTCTCTCGGGTGAGAGCAAAATTCTCTCGGGTGAGTGTCGATTTCTCTCGGGTGAGTGTTGATTTCTCTCGGGTGAGAGGTTAATCGGGGTTCGACTGTCCTTCTTCTTTCCTTCTATTGTTTGGCAGTGGAGGGGGTTTCTAGGAGGATCATTTTCATAGGTTGTCAGAGATTTGGGGGTTTTTTAGGGGTTTGGGTGTTCTTAGCTTTTTAAGTTCAAATGGGGGATAAGTCGCCAGGAGATAATCCTAGCGGTAATGTGGAGGAAGGAGTGATTCGCAAACTCCTTCACATGTCGTTATCTTCTACGGAAGCTGGAGTAGTGGAAATCAAAACGGATGATATCAAATCCAGCGAGGAGGAATGTTGCCAAAGTTTATGTGGAAAAATTGTGGGAGATAGACACGCAGATCTATTGGGTATCAAGCGGATGATGTGATCTATCTGGAGAATGCAGAATTCCATAGAAGTGAAGGAGATAAGTGAAAATTTCTTCCAATTTATTTTTCTATCTCAAGAGGACATAAAGAAGGTTGGGTCAGGGAACAACTGGATGTATGAAAACCAATACCTTACTCTGAAAGAATGGTTCCCAGGCCTCCAAAGCGACCACAACTGTTTTGAGGAGATTAATTTATGGGTGCAGATTCTAAATGTGCCATTGAACTGGATGAGCACAGAAGTGGGTATCAAAATTGGATAGATTTTTAACAAAGTTAAAAATTCAAACGTCTGCAAAGTTGGAGGGGATGTTGGGAGCCTTATCAAAATCCTAGTGGCAATGAACATAAACAAACCCATACCTCGGTGCACTTCTGTCAAACTGGGGAATCAGAAGGTAATGGTGGCTTTCAGGTATGAGAAGCTTGTGAATTTGTACTATTACTGTGGCATGATTGGCCACTTAAAAAGAAACTGTAAAAAAAGAGAAGCAGATATAGAAGGGAAATGTGTGGTGGAGGGACAATATGGGGATTGGATGAAGGCTAGTGAAACATTTTTCGAGGGTAGGAGTTCTTTCAATGACCATTCAGGGGACAAAACTAACACCCCTAAACCAATGCCATTCAGGACTCGCGGGTCTCAGATAATTCATCTCCCAAAATAATTCACTCTGAGAGGGAAAGGAGCCATGGCAATTCTGAAGATAGGCACCAACCAACAGAGCTTCACTCAGTTACTAACATTGATGGGGGTAGGAAGGAGGCTTCTGTTTCTTGCACAGAGGAGAAGCAAGGTTGTGAGGAGGTGATTACTGAGAATTGTATTGGTGCTGTAATGGATATTGAAGAAACAAACTATATGGTAAAAATGATTCAAAGGGAGTCAATGGGGGCATGAGTGTTCTTACAACCTGAGGAAGAGACCTTTATATATGTGGAAGAGAAGGACCCCTGCTCAGAGCAACTGTTTGAAAACCACTGGTTGTAACACCCCGCTAGCTTAATAAAATCAGAGTCAAATTTTCGCAATTTCTTTTCTAAAAATATGTATCAATCTTGCAAAATAAAAGTTCGAGGTGCTACTGAAAAACCATTCTTATTTAAAATCCGTTATCTTTTCTAACTTAAAAGTATTAAGAAAAACGGACTATCTTAGTTAACAGGCATGTAAAACTGTATAAAATCTGACTGACAAAACTTGAATATTTACATGCGAGTTTGTAAACCTAAAAGTGACAGCGG
>CACSLK010007274.1:1535790-1553621 GCA_902706635.1 Striga hermonthica
GCGCTGCTGCCGCTGTGTGCGGACAGCGCGACCACGGTCAGCCCTTGCCGGCTGTCCGGCAACAACTCTCGAGCAATCTGACCTGAACTGACTTAAACTAACATGACAAGATCATAAACACTGAATTCACCTGAAAACATGAAAATTTCTCGATAAACCGAACATGGCCGTGGCGAGCGCACCGTGCGCTGCCGACGGCGTAAGGCCGTCTCTCGACCAACTTAACTTATCTCTCGGCAAGTCAACCTCATCTGAACATGATCAATATTTACTGGATAAAATAGCATGATATACTCGATGGATTTGAACTAACCATACTCAACGCACATGCACTGCCCGTGGTGCGCTATATGCGCGACCACGTCCCCTTGGCCGAACACCGCATAAACATGAACATACTCCGAGCAACCTGAACTGACTGATCATGATTTCACGTAAATAACTAAACATACAAGACTTGCTCGAGGGATTGCTGAATTATACATGAACATGCCTAGCACACGTCACACGCACGGCCGAGACCAAACTTAAGCTATATCATGAACATGACTCATCCGAATTTCAACTAACATGACTTAAACATGAATGTACCGAAGTTACCTTTCCAACAACTGACTGAGTGAGCTAACTGATCGGAAAAATCGGCCTTCCGTGCGTGATGTGCGACGCGTATGGCGTGCGTGTGCGATGGGCTATGCGTACGTTGCTTCGCCGTGCGGCTGCTGCTACTTGTCGTACATGAAATACTCAAGAACTACACTAACTCTCACTCTCTATAATATATATGGTATGCTGAATATAGACTTATATACGCTTAAGGAAAAGTTGGGAAAATTTTCCCAAAGTAAGCTATATATAGGGTGCCGAGAGGAGATGAGGTGATGAAGGGGTGATGTGGTTTCTTCTCCTTGCACCACTTGCCACACTTATAATACATAAGAGAGCTTACTCATCAACATACATGCTTAATCACTCCTTAATCTCATATAATGATGCCACATACATGAGTTTAAAGGAAAAGGAATGATTTTTCCCACTTAAAAATAATGCCACGGCATTTTAATGAATTGGGATTTTCCGTACGGCTTTAATACTTAAGCTCGTGATTAATTATTAATTAATCACATAATTATTTTTAATTATTTAGTTAAACATAATGCTTAATTACCAAAATTATTCCGAACGTAAACGGTACGTCGAAAATAATTTTCGGTAATCTCGACTGAAATGATTGAATTAATTAATTCCGAAAATTAATACACGACAATATTAATATATCGGAACTATAAACATTATTTATACTGATAAACTGACGGGATATTACATACAAGATTATTGCTAAACTTCTGGCTGATAGATTGAAACATTTTCTGGATGCTTGTATTAATAATGCCCAAACTGCTTTTATGCCTGGTAGACTTCTGTTAGATAATGTGGTGATTGCCCATGAGATGTTCCATTATCTTCATAGACATAGATTAGGGTCTCAGTTTTTTATGGCCATAAAATTGGATATAGAAAAGGCATATGACAGGGTGGAATGGGATAGCATTAGGAAGGTGACGGAAAGGATGGGTTTCCATGGTAGATTTATCCAATGGGTGATGAATTGTATTGCTGCTCCTACCTTCTCTTTTAATTTGAATGGTAAGGTGTGCGGTTATGTGAATTCTTCAAGGGGGATTAGATAGGGGCACCCCCTGTCCCCCAACCTTTTCATATTGGTCTCTGAGATTTTTTCATCCTGCTTAAGTCATAAGGTTTCTTTTGGTGCCTTCAGAGGTATTAAAATTTCCAAAGAGGGACCCATGGTTTCCCATTTACTGTTCGCTAATGATGCACTAGTTTTCTGTAAGGCTGATGAAGCTCATGCAGGCATGTTGCTGGAGATTCTTTCTAAGTACAGTTGTTTGTTGGCCAAAAAATGAATTCGCATAAGTCCTCTCTTTTCTTGAGCAAAAATGGGAATGAAGAGTTGAGTGGCAGGCTATATGCTATTCTGGATAAGATCAAGGTTAAGAGATCCTCTAGGTATCTAGGCTTACCCCTTGGGATTAGTGCTACTAAAATCGATACTTTTCAGTTTGTTGTTGATGTTATGAGAGCTAGAATCTGTAGCTGGAAGAACCATTTCTTATCAACTGCAGGGAAGAAGGTTTTGATGAAAAGTGTGCTGTGTGCACTGCCTTTGTGTGTTATGTCCTGCTTTGTTTTGCCTGCTAGTGTATGTAAGGAGGTGTGTAGGTTGATGGCCAAGTTCTGGTGGCAGAAGGGGGTCAATAAAGACAAGGGTATGCACTGGCTAGCTTGGGACAAGCTTACTTTGCCCAAAATTGAAGGTGGTTTTGGGTTTAAAGACCTAAAGTTGTTTAATAAGGCTTTGATTTTAAAACAACTGTGGAGGCTTATTGAACAGCCTGACCTCCTCATGAGCCAACTTCTCATGAACAAATATTTCAAGAACTGTTCTATCTTCGAGTGGCATAATTTTGGGGGTGCACCTTGGCTGTGGACCTCTTGGGCTTCCTTTCTCCCTGAGCTGCAGAAGTTTGTGAAGATCACCATCAGAAATGGTGAGGATACTAGGCTGAATGAGCCTAATTGGGTGTCTGGTCTACACAGTAGTAAACTGAGCTCAGAATGGAGGTTGATAGTAATGTTTTCAAGGTGAAAGACCTACTCATTGCGGGTGGTGTTCAGTGGGACAACTCTCTGATCAGGGCTTTGTTTACTCATGAGGCTGCTGAAAAGATTCTACAAATTAAGTCCTTGAATCCCAGAGTGGCTGATAAAAGGCAATGTGAGCTAGTGGAGAAGGGAAAATTCTCAGTAAATAAAGCTTGTGCCAAGCTTCTGAGTGCTAAGATGACTTCATGTGCAGTGGCTGAGTGCAGTGCCTTAGCTGGTGGTAATAGAAGAGCTAGAAGGAGGTTTTGGGAGCTTAAGGTGATGGGAAAAATTAAACACTTTATTTGGAAAGCTTTTTCTAACATTCTTCCTGTTAGCTCTAATCTGCATAAAAGAGGAATTAAGGTTGAGGACATTTGTGGAGCTTGTGGGGAGAGTTCAGAGACTGAGGAGCACATCCTTTCCTTATGCAGGAAAGCTAGAACTGTTTGGCAGCTTGCTCCAGTCCGATGGAACAGAGTGCAGTCAGAACAAATGTCTTTTAAACAATAGTGGTGGTGGATAAGTACAATGAAGTATGATGATATCTCTGTGGACAGGATCCAACTCTCCACCTACATCCTGTGGTGGCTTTGGAGAGCTAGAAACTTGTGGGTGTTTGAAGGTCAGTGGCATCTGGAAGAATGGGTCATCAAGACTGCTTTGAAGGACTGGCTCGACTTCAAATCCAGAAACAACAAGGAGTAACAGTTTTGCTGAAGTGCCTAGCCTAGGTCTTTGTGTCAGTGGGTTATGTACTTGTGTATATTTGTTCTGGCTTGGTTGTAGGTTTGCCAGTTTGTAAGTTCATAGCTAGGTTCCTTGTTTTTATGCTTAATGATTCTAGGTCTTGGCCTGTTCCTTTAGAGAGTTATTGAAGAGTATTAGATGTGTTGTATGTTGTTTAGACAAGCATATGATGGCTTAGTCTCTCAGTTACCCAGAATTGGGGTTTTTCCCTTGTAAGACATTGCCCGTTTTGGGTCGATTAATGGAGCTGTTATATCGTTGGAAAAAAAAAAAAAAAAAGAAAATGAAATAAAATTTAATGAATTTTACTAAATAAAATTTATTTACAATTAAAATCATTTACTAAAAAATTATAATTTATTTCAAATTTTTCCATTCATAATGTATGTAAGAGTGAATCATATTACAAGTATTTGATAATCTATATTCTTTTATTTCATTATATTAATTTAATATTTGTATTTACTTTAATTTATTATTTCAGAATAAGTTATTTGATATATTTTATTTTACTTTATTATTTTTATACTTTATTATCTTATATAATTATTTTATTTTAATTTTAATTATTTTAATTTAATTTTTTTATAAATTTTTTCATTTAAAATTTATATAATTAACTTATTTTAGTAATTAAAAATATAAAATTTATTCAGTTTTAATCACGCTACTATATCAAATGTTGTCTTACTTTATTTAAATATAATTTTTTTCATTGTTTTTATGTTAATTTAATTTATTGCAAGTTATTATTATTATTATTTTAGTATATTAAATTTACCTATTATGCTTTTGTTTTATATTTACTCTACTGGTACAATACCCGTGTATTACACGGGTGCTTGCTAATTTTTTTCTTAAAATTTAAAATTAATGGGAAAAAGTAGTTGAAATTTTAAATACCTTTTACGAAAATATATATATCATTATATATTTAGTATGCCACTTTTTATTTGTGCGACTTATCTGTGTTATATTGTAATAATTTTTTAACTTATACATTAAAAATAAATATATCAATTTATTATAAAGATAAATACAATTTATTTAATTCATATAAACAATATGGATGTCAAATCGAAGATCATCAAAAGATGATTAATTTGATATATAATATCTGTAAAACCGATAACAAAATACAAAAGTTATCAACTATTAAAATACATTTACAATTCAATAGCTAATTGAAGGAAACGAATCAAAGTCAGGGACATATTAGTCACTTAGTGCCTCACTATGTAAAATTATGAATAATTAATAGGTTATATTTGTAAAAGTGATATTAAAATACCTAAGTTAGATAAATAATATTTATGGAATGTTCGAACCTAGATTATTAATTATTAATATATCAATATTATTTATCCAAACCTAATTACGAAGCATGGTTCTTCGCGAAGTAGGATTCCGAAGCACCAGAAGAGCCACATAGGCTCAGCGCATTCGAGAATTATATATAGGGAGGATTTTTATTTTATTTAAGTCATTTATGTATCATATTATAAATATATTTATGTTCAATAGTTTACACAACCATCCATGTAGCTGAGTGGTTGTGTGGGCATCTTTCCTTGAAATCAGGTTTCGAGTCCCACTTCCCACACTTAATATAATTTTAGCTTTTGTATAAAATTCAGGAGGGTATAATGGTAAATTAATAATTCTGTAAAATAAAAAAGTTATCAATTCTCTGGAGATGGTGCCTTACACGCGCCGTTACATTGAATTGAATGGGGAACCGTGCACCAATTACTTAAATATAAGGGGGTTTGGTGCATTTTTTTAAAACACAGTGTAGAAATGCGCACATTTCGTTAAACACAGAGGGGCGCCGCGTTTTTACCCGTGAAAAATCTGATTTGAAAGAGGGGTATTCATAGAACATTTTGGGATTTTTTTTTTAGTTTTTTGGATTTATTTATTTATAGGACCCGTCTGGTAGAGGTCGGTTTGATGGGTCATTAGGATCTTGACCATTGGATCTCAGCGGTCAAAACGACCCAACATTCAAATTTGAAAAACTGACTGTTGACCGACCGTTGCAGTTCCAGGCAGGTCGGGTCGGACGTAGACCCTAAGTGGAACCGAATAAAAAAAATAAAAAAATTTGACCATTAGATCCAACTGTCGCAAGGATCCAACGACTCGATTAGTGGGCCGCCAACAGATACTAGCGTGCCACGGTCCGACCGGACCCAAACATAAAATTAAAAATATAAAAAATTATAAGAAAAAAAATAAAATATGTGGGCCTTCTCCAGGGCCAATTAAAAAAAAAAAAATCATTTACATGATGCCTTTGTTGGGTTCTATTAGCAACGACAACAACATGCACAGTATTGAACTTATCAAAATAAATCCTAACGCAACAGAATCTATAGTTAGAATATGGACGTTACCTTTTAAAAAAAATTTCCGACTCAGAGACGATGTTGAATACCGTTGATGGAGTTCGTCTGAGCACCACAATCCAATGGGCAGATGGATTTGGCCTTTACTCGATCCTAATTGAGAAATCAAACGAAGCTCGGTCACATGGTTGGTTGGTCTAGGTGTCGGGTGCAGCGGCTCGGTCGGTGGTCCGATTACTGGCAACGGTCGCTGGCAGGCGCGGATGCACGTCGGGCGCTGGGCGTGACATGCGGGCTGCGGGGATCACGCGGACGGGCGTTGGGACAAGCAGGAGCGTGTCGCGCATGCTTCATGGTACTCCTATGCTGATGTGGACTGGGCGCTGGCGACTGGGCACACACGGGCGTACTCGGCAAGTCTCATGGGCGCAGTCGAAGTGTTGCACATGCAATTGTCGCGCGTTGGTGCAGATCGCGGTCGATGTCGCTGGGCAGGGACGGATCGAGCAGGTGACGGATGCAGGCACGACGGCTATATGCGAACAGACAGGCGGAGCTAGGTTGTCTCGCGGGTATCGGTGGTCGTTGCTGGGCGTCGCTGGCAGGGCCTGGCTGGGCGCGGTTGCGGTCTGTAACACCCCGCTTATCAGAGTAAACTTTTTGCAACTTTTACTTCGAAAATACTTATAATTTTTTCGAAATCTTTTGCGTTTAACTCAGGATGCTACTAAAACTTATCTTTTATGAAAATCCATTTTTCTTTAAACTTGGTGTAACTGCTACTTTAGACATGAAGAAAACAAAATTTAAATCTTTATTGAAACAAGCATTTAAATCTGATAACCTGTTCATAATGGCGAACTGGTTAAAATCTGTAAATCTGAAAATACTTAACATGCAAATTCAAAACTTAAATGCGTAGCGGAGAAGTCTTAAAAGCGTGAAAAATTTTACAGACATAGAAGTCCATAAATGTCCACTGAAACAGAAGCACGACCATCACCACCACATCTGAGCTCACACCTCCGGCCCGACCCTGTTACCTGAAAAACATAATGGGGGTGAGTATTGGTCCCTTTGTACCCCACAATAATCCAGACTAAAGTAAACATCAATAATAATATCAATATCATGATCGTTGGTATATATTTGGACCGAAAATCTGTTCCGGTTACTGAAACTTAAACTAGCCGATATCTGATCGGTACGTGTGCACACTCTGATGGATATTTACTAAGGCAATTGAGAGCCTCCACCAGAACTTAGGATGTACTATTAAGGATATCTTGGGCATTCATCCTAAGCGTATAAACTGTATACATACCTCGGACATGATATAGCTATTATATTGAATGTAATACCCAGGCTGGGTCCCCACCTTTTCTGCTTGAAAACTTTTGAAAAACGTAAGTGTTGTTCTGGTTAGTTGTATCTTCAAGCTACATAAAAATATATTGTAAGTTCTCTGTTCCAAACATTTCCTGAAAGTAGACGACAAGTTTTAAATCTTAATGCAGGCAAGGGTCGATGCCAACTAGGTGAGTCGCGTCAGTAAATATAAATGAACTTAACAAATATACTAAGTACTATACTCGTAATATTCTCAACATGATGCTAGGATGCTCGACTTTAACTGATAACTTATCCGGATTTTTAAAGTGGTTCGATATGGCCGATATGGCTCATACGGATACTAAGTCACCGAATAACTTAACTTTTCTTGAACTTTTACTCATGTCCGACTACGTACACATATAAATAATGACTTCTAAGGCTTGGATATTGGCTTATACTTGTATGTAACTTAAAATGACTCGGGAGTGAAAAATAATCTATTTCACATGATAATTGACCGAGTACTTGAACTCAAAACATGCTCAATTTTTACCAACATTATATACATGATTTATAAAGATTTATTAGCTATCCAACTCGGCTTAAACATAATTGGTACTAAAAATTCGAATATAAAGCACATTCAACTCAAATGTTAATCATAACATGAAATTATGCTATTTACATGCAAGACTTCAAACAATTTTATAAAATAGTATATTCAACATATTAAGCTGAAACTTGGTCTAGTTGTTCATAACTTATGTGAGAATTTTACATAAAAGTTTCACGTTAAAACATGAATCATTGGCTGAGTACTCTTGCATATAATATCATCTAGACATACATGCGATTAAACATTTTAACTCATTCATTTCTCAACCTAAAATCATGAAATTTGACAGGCATTCTCTCAACATATATGTAAAAATATCATAAAATTTTCATAATTTTATCATACATATATCTTAAGTTATTCCCGTTTAAAGTCACTGGTGGAAACATGCACATAAAATTTGGCTTGCATGATAAACTTTAAAAATCTATAACTCGAGCTGTACTTAACCAAATGACATGATTCATATTCCTATATACTCAATACTTACACAAGAAATAGCCATAATAAGCTTAACATACTAGGTTATATGTAACATGCTTAATTTCGAAATCAAACAACACATAACAATCATGCATACGATCTAGCATAACTTCTTACTTCATGGTATGATTATAAATACTTAAAGGCTAGAACTTCAGCATATTCTAACACAAATTAAGGTACTTTAAATTATCTATAAAGAATGATAAAAGAATGGCTTATTACCTTCTTATTCTTGCTTGAAAATAAAATTTGAACTCGAAAATTGATTCTTCACTTCTCCAAAATTTCTACAACTTATTTCTCTCTAATGAGTTATATGACTCTTGAATTTTTTATTTGATGAAAATAATCTGATTTAAGACCTCTATTTATAGCCACAAAAGAGGGGACAAGATGATTGAGTGAAGAAATAAACAAAATAAACAAACCAAACTTGTAAAAATAAATAAAGATAATAAATAGAAACCTTAACTTGTAAACTTAACCAATCTGTAGTCAATGCTTATAAATGGCCAATTGGTGATATATCATATTATCTCATTCTAATTTTGATGATAAAATTTATGACTTAAAGAAAAATCTCCATTTTACGAAACCGAATTTTGACTTAAAACGAACAGTTACCGTAAAATCGAAAATTCTAACAATTTTAGATTTACTTCTTTTGCTTTTGGAATTTTTCCTTTTTATGCTAATTTTTTTTTTTCTTATCTTGTAGTCTAATAATATAGAGACACAATAATTTAATTTTTTTCTCGGAACTGAAATCGGACTTAAATTTCGACCACAATCGAAAACCGGAAAAAAACGAAAAATTCTAAAACTTTCATATCTCTCTCTAATAATTTAAATAGACTAAAATGTCTAAATACATTATTTTACTCAAATAATTAAATTAGACACTCATGCCAAATTAATCATAAAACTTGTTAAACAACTCGAAATAATTAGTCCCTACTAATAAAGTCCATTTATAAAAATAAACGGACCGGAATTAAATAATAACTTGAACAGTCTCGATAGAATTTAACCGAGAATACTTTCGACTTAATAAAGTCAAACTTATAACTGAATAACTTAATAACTGGCTCGAAACTAGCAACGAGCATTATTAATAAAAGTAATTTAGTTCCAACTCAGAACTAAATTAATTACTTTTATTAATTACTGAATGAGATATTACAATCTACCCCCCCTTAAAACTATTTTCGTCCTCGGAAATTCTGAAACTGGGATACATACTTACTGAGTACATATCAGAACTCAAAATCTGTAAAACTAAACGTAATATCAGCTTCTCGATCCTTATACATCTGATTATCTGCGACGATTCTATTTAATACGTAGGAGAAAAATATCTTAATTCCTAAGCCGATGAACCTTACGGTCCAAAACTGAAACCGGCCGTTCCTCGTAAGTTTAATCTGGCTGAAACTGAAACTCATTGTGCTGAAACACATACTCTGGATCGATCACATAATTACGTAACATCTATATGTGAAACACATTGTGCACAATGAACACATCTGTTGTCCAAAATCAAGCTTTTAAGCTTTCTGCTCATCTTCCTTTATTGTCGACCCATCAGTAGTATTAATGGAAATGCTAAGCACTTTTGGCTCGACCTGCTATGACTCGAAACCTGACAACGCGGCACATTGCATGCGATTTACCCACTACCCGGGGCCCTTCGGGTGCGGAACACCTGCATGTGTGTACCTGCGGCGTCAATGTCACCTGCAGTCACTAACACAGTCGCGTCCACTTTCTATGCTAGCAGCTTCGTTGTACTCAACTTGTTTCTATAATCCAAAATTTAACACTTGAAGGACTTGACATAAACTTTCTCCCTCTCGTTCTAGAATTTCTAATGGACTTATATAACGAAGATGTAACTTTCATTTCTTCCCGAAACGAACGACATTCGAATCTGTCGAACCTTCAGAAATACTTTATCTTTTACCTCAAACTGCCTCTCTCGCCTATGCTTATCGGCTTAAGACTTTTGCCCACTCCGAGCAGTCTCAAAGCTTTTATCATTCTTGAAAAGGACTGATTAATCTCAAAATCTCTTACTATAAAGTCAACACAATAGTATAATCTACTATATTGACTAAAGTTAAAAAGACTGAATAATTAAACCGCAACTACTGTCCTAGTGCAACCTTCTTTATCGTTTTTGATCTGTTCTGTCGAATTGTTGGATATTTTGATACGGGAATCCTACTAACTAATATGTATTTTTTAGTTCTTACAAATAATCTAAAATAGAAAATTACAATTGAACTAAAAATAAATTACAACTGAAAAACGGAAATATTTTAGCCGAGGCGAGTAAAACTCTTTCCGCAAGAAGAATACGCCCCGGGTGTTGCTAACGGTTCAGGCGTAACTTCCCCAAAGATACAACGACAAACGTCTCTAAATTTGTAGCACACCAGATTTACGAGCTCCGACGAACTGTAATGGAGTCGAGAATTGAGCAATTAAAATATAAATAAAAAATATCTCTCTTTTGTTATTTTTATAACAAATAAATATTTCTATTTTTCTTTTCTCCTTTTCTCCTCTTTATCTCTTCCTTCTCTTTCTTTCTTATGCCGTGTTTTCTTTCTGTGTAAGGCCTCTATTTATAGATTGAGCAAGTAGCAGAATCCTTCATACGCCTTCAGCAAAATTGATTGGCTAATTAATGTCAAATGGATGGATAGGATGATATATAGTGGTTGAGATATTAATAAATTTGGTTGTTGGAAGATGCCAATTGACACTCACATTTAATAAGTCAACACCCAACCACCTTATAAATTAATTGGTGGGCCATCTACATAGAACTAATATTCCAACCACCTTCAATATTTAATACACTCACAATTATAACAATGCCCCACATGAGTGTAAATTAAATATACTATGTGCTCAATCCTCGCAAAACTCTATTGCATCAGATAAGGTAGCTTTTGCCTTTGAACCTTTCTTAGTAAATATCATCGGATGCACTGGCGGACTAGTGAACATAATGCGTTGAACTATTCCTCCATAGTGTACACCTAGACAATGACATTCACACAATAGAGTCTTAAATCCATTTAGTTCTAACATTGTGTTCATTTTGTCCATGGACAACACAATGGATTCATAAGTGTTTACATTTGAAGCGGCCCACACTTCATACTTATATAGGTGACCTCCCTATCAAGAGTATCATGTCATACTTCACCTTTACAAGGTTAGGGATTCATTAAAAGTCCATATGACTTACCCTCACCACAATCAACAAGTCATCTTGCACTTGGAGTGCTCTAGGGAATAGCTTTGGACATTCATATGTTCCAAGTGCTCAACTGAATTTTCATAACTTAGTTTTCCCTTTGAACCAAGTTCGTGGGATCTCCACTTAGCATGGTAGGGTTACCACTATGATCATTCTTTACATTGTGGATTTTTAAGACCATTCCCTCTAGCAAAACTCCCCATTGATCTCTATTCAATCCTTTCGTCAAAGGTTCAACCAAATTTTCCTTAGACTTCACATAGTCAATGGAAATAATATCATTTGTGATCAATTGGCGTACGGTATTATGTCTACGATGAAAATGTCTAGACTTACCGTTATACAAGTTTCTTTAAGCCCTACCTATAGCAGCTTGGCTATCACAGTGAATCATCATAGGCGGCAAAGTCTTATCCCAATATGGAATATCAGATAAATTTTTTTTAAGCCACTCGGCCTCTTCACCAGCTTTATCTCAAGCGATGAACTCCAATTCCATCGTTGACCGAGCTACACACGTTTGTTTTGTGGATTTCCACGAAACTGCACCTACTCCAATACAGAAAACATATCCACTAGTGGAGCGAGAATCTCTCAAATTTGATATCTAGCTTGCATTACAGTACCCTTCAAGTACGACTGGGTATCTCGAGTATTTTAGCCCGTATTTAAGGGTGTACCTCAAGTACTTAAGTACCCTTCTCAAAGCATTCCAGTGCTTATGACTGGGATTGCTCGTATATCTGCTCAACATATTCACCGGATAGGCAAAGTCTGGTCGTGTACAATTCGTCAAGTACATCAGACTCCCTGTTATCTGTGAATATTCTAACTGAGCCATTGGTTAACCTTTGTTGACTACCAGATTTATACTGAGATCAAGGGGTGTCTTACACCTAGACTGTGCACTGTCATAGATATCAAATTTCTTGAGCACTTTCTCTACATAATGAGATTGTCACAAGACAATTCTATCTTGGGTTCTAATAATCCTTATTCCAAGAATAACATCAGCCAAACCCATATCTTTCATGTCTAAATTTCTCTTCAACATTCTTTTCGTATCCATGATCACTTCATGGCTACTCCCCATGATCAACATATCATCTACGTATAAGCATACAATCACAAATGTATTTGATGTACTCTTGACATAAACATTTTTATCACATTCATTGATTTTGAACTTATTTGACAACATCACGTAATCAAATTTCAAATGCCATTGTTTCAGAGCTTGTTTTAATCCGTACAAGGATTTGATCAATCTACACACCTTTCTCTCTTGTCCAGGTGCAACAAACCTTTCAGGTTGTTCCATGTATATTTCTTCTTCCAATTCACCATTCAAAAATGCCGTTTTGACATCCATTTGGTGAATCTCAAGATTGTGTACAACAATAATTGAGAGAAGCACTCTTATCGATGCTAAACGCGTAACAGGTGAATAGGTATCAAAGAAATCATACCCTTCCTTTTGTTTAAAGCCTTTGACCATCAATCGTGCTTTAAACTTAGCAATCGATCCATCAGCTTTATATTTCTTCTTTAGGATCCATTTGCATCCTAAAGGTTTACAACCATCAGGGAGATCAACCACTCCCAAGTATGATTTTGCATAATGGACTCAATTTCGCTATTTATAGCTTCTTTCCATAGTGGTCCATCTGGGCTGGACAGAGCTTCCTTAAGGATACTCGGTTTATCGTCCAACATGTACGTAATAAAATTAGGTCCAAACGTTTTAGCCGTTTTTACCCTTTTACTATGTCTCGGTTCTTCATTCGTACCTTTTGGTACAGAACCACTAGCAGTTTCATATGTTCGTTTATTAGAACTAGATTCTGACCTTTTTTTCAGAGGAAAAATATTCTCAAAGAATATAGCATTCCTCGACACAATTGTGGTACCCACAGATATCTCTGGATTTTCTGATTTATGAACCAGAATCTATATGCTATACTATTGTACGCATATCCAATAAAGATACAATCCACCGTCTTTGGTCCAATTCTCACTTGTTTAGGTTCAGGTACTGAGACCTTAGCCAAACACCTCCACACTTTTAGGTATTTATAAGACGGCTTACGAGTCTTCCACATTTCGTAAGGAGTCTCATCTTTCCCTTTAGGTGGTATTTTGTTCAGGATGTGATTTGCTGTTAAAACAGCTTCCCCCCATGTTCTGTGGTAATCCTGAATTAATCAACATGGCATTCATGATTTCTTTTGAAGTTTGATTTTTGCTTTAGCAACACCGTTCGACTGTGGAGAAGAAGGGGCCGTCGCTTGATGAATTATGCCATATTCAGAACATATTTGTTCAAAAGGAGCTACATACTCCCCACCCCTATCACTTCGGATTATTTTAATACTTTTGCCGAGTTGAGCACTTAAAATATAAATAAAAAATATCACTCTTTTATTATTTTTATAACAAATAAATATTTCTATTTTTCTTTTCTCTTTTTCTCCTCTTTATTTCTTCCTTCTCTTTCTTTCTTATGCCGTGTCTTCTTTTGGTGTAAGGCCATCTATTTATAGATTGAGACCGCCTCTCTTACCTCCAGTTATGCAACTGCCACTAGTATAATCGGTAACATCGCAATAATTTAAGTGCAAACATTATTGTCGACATCTCACATCTACGTTCGTCTACATTAAATACGCTATGAGTACTGATTCTGACACTCAATATAATTTAATGTCTGTTCTTATCTCATACTTTGTCGGTCATACTGAATTTTAGTCGTATCTCATACACGACATTATTCTATAAATTAACTCGATAACTCCTTCAATCTTCTTCAGCAATGGTCCGAAATAACAAATGGATCTCGAGTGGAAAGATTGAGAATGCTAATGCTCAATAATATTCAAATTGATATACGATGGTTGATTGAAGCAAAAGTCCGACTATCTGGAGAATTTCCAAATTCCTATAAATATCTGCAAGGTATGGGTAGAAGTACTCTTTCAAAGAAACGTAGAGCAAATAGAATAGGTGGATGCTTCAAATGTGCTCGATGGAAGTGCGACACTCGATGCAAATCGGTGGATTTTGTGTCAAAAAATTGAGAAGATAAAACAACTTTCATCAAGGATGGATTGAGTAAGGAATCTATGGATCAAACACTCCAACAGATTATTGAGACACATCCTAGTAGATATGTGCATCAAGAGCTCATGTCTTTATGGATCTGTTTCAAAAATGAACAAAACTGCTATAGTCTCGAAAATATTGTTGCTAAAGATCCTGTTTGCATCAACTGTCTTTGTTAACCCTATTTATTATAAGGTATTGAATATCTTATCCCTTCTGATAGATAACGCTCATTTAAAGCTTAACTTTTACTTGTCTGTTGCTTCTGTCAGAGTACAACAATATAATACTTATCTCTTCATAAACTTTCTCTTAAATATACCGATCATTCTTTATGATCTCTCCACACCAAATGGAGGTTTCTGAGTCTTCTCATGTAACTAAGGTTCTTAAACCTATAAAAACCATATGTGTTCTTGGCGGTCCTAAACTTGTAGCTTATTCTCAAAATATTGATATTGTATCCCAACTAGTAAAAGAACTGGGAAAACAAAAGATCAATTTAGTGTATGGAGTAACTAGCCTTGCTTTCTTTGGTAGCCTTCTCTTCACTGGAAAAATGCTTTGATATTGAAGTGAAAAGTGTTCTACCATTCCACAGAACTCCATCAAAAGTTCTCAAAGATTCTACCATTCTGATGCTTTCTAATTCTATTTATGATTACACTATGTTCTTGGTGAACCATAGTGATGCTTTCATCATACTTCCTGGTGGATATGAAAATTTAATGACCATGTTTACAATTGCTTCTTGGGCTGACATGAAATTTCATAATAAGCCCATTGGTATATTATATTCCCATCACATCTTCAATGGCCTTATTGGTGTTCTTGATGAAAGTTTATTTCAGACTTTTATATTTGATTCTACTAGAGATATCTTCAAATGTGCAGATACTGCTGCTGGACTTATCAAGAAACTTCAAGAAAACATCACTTCTCAAGATTTTGTGGAAACTCAAGGGTTTAAGCGCAAGCGAACTTTTGATCCAACGAATCTATCTTTATAAACCCTGATATCTGTTATGGGTGGCAGAGTTAAGGAGTCTTGTACTCTTGAGACGCACCCTCCCTTTATATATATTATTTGTATTAGTTGAGGATTCACTTTTACTTTATTTGTATTTGCTATATCTGATGTCTCTGTATTAGCTTCTTAGTAATAATGATATCCTCAACAGCGAGCTTGAATCTTCATAAATCTTTTCTGTTTCTTCATATTTGACTTTCAAGGTTGATAACGTTTCTATCTTTTCAAATAGATTGATTCTGCAAAAATATACTTCTTTTAGTATATGCTTAATTTACACCGCAATATTACTTGATTCTTGACTAGGAAACTTCTTGTCTTAGTCAAAACTCACACTAACTAGCATAACCATGAACTCGTAATGCCCGTATCTCGTCTGAAACGCAGTCTTGGCTACATCAGACTCTTTAATCTTCGTCTAGTGATAGCCTGAGCATAAATCAATCTTGTAAAACACTCAGGCTTCCTCACAATTGATCATCTATCCATGGAAGCGGATACTTATTCTTCACTGTTTACCAGTTTAAATCTCAGTAATCGATGCTCTTTCTTGTGGATTTGTCCTTCTACTTGACGAATAGATGGAAACTTATTAGTCTTTGTCTTATTAAAAAGACTATCTTCGGCTTTCACATATCCAGATGACTTTTACTTAGCCTCAAAAATTCTTCTTAGAGGTTTAACTAATCGTCTCGATATCTGGAATATGATACTTTTTGGCTGACTGCTATCTGTTAAAGTTCGACTTCAAGTCTCCAGGTAAACTTGGACTAATGACTTGTATTCAGGTTTCCATAATTTACCCGGCTAAGTGACTATTATACGTCGATACTTTAAGCTCATGATCATTGGCTTCTAAAATGTACTATGTAGGACTATTCTGGCATTAACTGATCCTACAAGTACTATACAGAATAGCTGATAACTTGTTCTCGAACTTTGCCAACTAAGGTTCTTGATATCTAACCGATAAGATACCTGCGTTATTGACTCTAAAGATCAACTACTTTCTTAAACTGTGCTTCTACTGTTTAATTTCAACCCTGCAAGGTCTATCCAGATTTACGGCTCTTATTTCACACCTCCATGATTTACCTGGAATTTTGGCTATTATACATTGAAGAACCGTTACTTTTTATACTGGCTTAAGTACATACTCAAAATAAGTCAACCTCTAGAGTCAGAATTTAACTTAAAACTTAATCTGATAGCTTAACTATAGAATGTTCGAGTAACTTTCTTGATCTAGTGAATTTTTTGAGATTGAAGTCGCGAAATTGGGCAACTATAGCTGAATGGATATCTCTAGTGAAACTGTATCTCTACGGCGTGCCAACTTAATTATTAACCGTATACATGATCTGAACAGGATTTAAATTTAGATTTACTGAAAAATAAATGCTGAATTCTTGATAAGGCACAATGAGTGCTAACTCGATAATCTAGAGTTCAACTAGAATTCTGAATTCTGATAGAAGGATAGCTCTGATTCTGCTATGAGTCTCTACTACTGATCTGAGAAACTAGACTGATTTCCAGGGTTCATATTATCTGAAATCCTATTGAGCATAGACTTAGTAAATATGCATATATTTAAAAACTTTAGAGAAAACTTTTAACAACACTTACCTGGTAGTCGGCGAGGTGTGTGAGTGGTGTGGTTGGGTTTCTAAAAATTCTAACTTTTCTGAAGTATTCAGAATAAAAACTTTTTTTTGAAACTTAAACTTTTAGTATACAGAGCTCTTAACTTTAGCTCCGATACCAACTGTAACACCCCGCTTAGCAGAGTAAATTTTTCGCAACTTTTTATTCGAAAATACTTATAAATTTTTCGAAATCTTTTGCGCTTAACTCGGGATGCTACTAAAACTTATCTTTTCTGAAAATCTTTTTTTCTTTAAACTTGGTCTAACTGCTGCTTTAGACATAAAGAAAATAAATTTTAAATCTTTATCGACACAAGCATGTAAATCTGAAAACCTGTTCATAATGGTGAACTGGTTAAAATCTGTAAATTTGAAAATGCTTAACATGCAAATTCAAAACTTAAATGCGTAGCAGAAAAGTCTTAAAAGCGTGAATAATTTTTAAGACATAAAAGAACATAAATTGTTAGAGTAGTATACCCGGCGTTCCAATTTGATTGGACGTATTCTACTTGTAAATACGATCTATTGGAATTATATTATTAATAAGGCATTTCTTTATCTTAAGAGT